>OZ026616.1:49482115-49504615 GCA_964020975.1 Hermodice carunculata | reverse complement strand
CTATCAACTTGCAAAGAGCAGGACCTTTTATTTGTGCAGGATCCGCTCGTCGATCTCTTTCCGAAGCTCACGTCAAGGAAGTCCCGGAGCAACTGACCACTCGGCTGCCCTCCTGTTTTAAAGTTGGTGTAAACCTCAAGTATAGGACGGGTGTGTCCATCATATATTTTGATACATGGCCTGTTATAATCTTACACATGATATAAAAAGGAGCACTTTTCCTAATTCTGCCATGCATGAACGGCGCAAGCGCAAAATCCTACCAGAAGTCCCAGAACTATGCCCTCTGCCGAACAACTCAGCAGAAAAAAATCAAATTGATGCATTCTGCTGGTGCATTTTGGCTTGGTGATAAATTTATCCATTAATTTTTTTAACATGTTATTACAAAATACAGACTTTTCCTAATCCAATCTCGTAGATTTGAGGGATTTTCCTTATCATGGGAGTAAAAAGGAGTCTTTGGTGCCTCATAGGTTATATCAAGACATTAAGCTTGCCTGCAAACATGCGGGTCCCGTATTCTATAATACTTTCATGGACAATTAGTGCCCCGGCTGATTTCATCTTACTTTTCATTCTTCCGACATTAATGTGTACTTTGGTCCACTTTTTTATCCGCGTTTTTATTATTATTATTATTATTATTATTATTATTATTATTATTATTATTATTATTATTATTATTATTATTATTATTATTATTATTATTATTATTATTATTATTATTATTATTATCATTATATATTTGATTTTTGATGACCTGCGTTGCATTAGACGCCAATGTGCTAGCTTAACTATTATGTCAGGACTAAGTTCGTGTTTTACTGTAGTGTAGCTGAGCCTACTGGATCCTTGATATATAGACGAGGGCCAGCTCAATCACACTCTGGAATTAGGCCTGTACGCGGAAATAATTCCCAATCCCACAAGCGCTTCACACTGACATTGGAACAACAAAAAGTAAAACCATTACGTGACCAGCTTACTTTCCGAGGAACATATAAAAGCTAAAGGTTTGCGTCTACCTTTGACGGAAAGCAACCGAAGAATCTATCCCACGCTGCTGTTCCGTCAAGTTCAGTTATATTTACACGCTGTCACTGTCAGTTTGTCAAACTGCACATTAACGTAATGTTTGCCACACTGCTGGAACATATACGCTTTGTAGATTCCCTGAGATGAAAGAATATCCTGTTTCTTACAATTCCTTGCGTTTACGGAACGGAACGAAACGCAAGAAAATGATACCCAAAAAAAGAAAAAAAAAAGTTATAAACCAAATCCAACGCGTCCATTAAGCCCCACCGTATCCTACCGATAGGTTTAGCATACGTTCCTGTAATTTTTGACGGCCGCGAACAGGGATTTCACTCCCAATTTCCGTACAGAACGAGCCTGGATTTCATTCCATGTTTCCGTTAGGCCTGGGCCTACCCTCCGTCAGAGTGGAAATCAAAATGAATTTCTAGCCATGGATCCCTTCCGTGGCAGATTCCTTATCGGCTCTGTCCCCATCAACCTTGCTACGCGTGCTATAGGCTACATCGTTCTCGACATTAAAAGGAAATAACAATTAGATATTGGATTTGTACGCACTTGACCCGCTCACAGTACATTCCCGGCAAGTTTGATGAGGGCAGGGCTAACCATAGTTGTTTAGAAGTCGACAATTTGATTGCAAACTGAGGGACCAACAACGGACGAAGCGGACGACCGCCTCACCCGCAAAAAATTACACAACCCGTGTACAAGCTGACATAATGGCGGCCGCAGGCTTGCCAAAGGGAGCCTTCTACCATAACACGTGTGTATACATTGAAAATAAACTATTTCTATAGTAGACCTAAATCTACTCGATGCCATACCGTTCAACGTAAAAATTGCGAACTTCTGGTCTTCCGCAGCGAAAAATCCCCTCACAACCGAATTGCCCGCTATGCATGGTGGCAGGCTTAAAAATCTGTCCCTTCATCCACAACAAATAAAGATATCACACAGAAAAGAAAACAAAAACAAAAACAAAAAAAAAATCAAAAACAAAAACAAAAACAAAAACAAAACTAAACAAAACAAAACAAAAGATTTGCATCCATTGCTTGTCATTGTTTCCAAGGCAACACCAATAATGACGATCTAGTTCGACCAATTGCCCAGGCGCGAATACGTGTACACGCACTGTCCAGTCGACCAGCCTAGTCTCTTCCACAGTCTCATTGCCGCCCGTGAGGTGGCGTGCTATGTAAATCAGCACTGTCTTGACGCTTGAATCGAATCCGGCCTTTTTTCAATCCATGCCTGGAAATCATTTTTGCATTCTTCATCATGTCATTGATAGGAAAACCAAGAAAACCATCTGCTGAAGAGGGCATTTTTGTATCATTTCCTTCATAGCGCCATACCAACATTGTGACTAAAAAGCAGGATGGAGCGGTTGTTCGGTGAAATAACTGACCGCGGGAAGAAGACCATCGATAAACACGGACATGCTGTTTAAAATGCATATCCAGCACATTCGATACGTTTGACTCTTCCCACGGGTTTTGTTTTATTATGCGTCTTTCCCCTTTAATATAGTTTGTGTAGAAAGTTTCTCTGTCAAAATTTAATAATGGACGGCATAAATAAACTTGTTGCGTCGCATATATCTCGCCCGTTAATGAATGTTTGTCGGTGAAGAGCATCCATGTTTTTGGTCATAATACATTGCTCGCCAGTTATCGGAAATGGAAGTACTTTTCGGTTATCGTCGGCAGCCCGAAATACCAAATTTGGATCGATGACCCTGTAACCTAGAACGAGTTTCAAAATATGGATTATACGGTTAAATTTGACTGATTTATACGGCGGGAAATATCAACATACATCAAATTTAGCCAGTTAGAGGAGAGTCTACCAAAATAACAGACTTTGCTTTTTCCCACGGCATCAACCAGTCCAGACATTTGCAAACAAGCGCATGACCCTAAGGGGAACGCTAACTTGTGGAAGCTTGCCTTTTTTGCGAACTTCAACACTTTTAGTTGCCGTAAACGACAATCAATGATTATTTATACTGCACGAATAAATAAATCTATACATCTTACCGCAAATGAAATGTCACCACCGAAAACGGCGATGTTGAATCAGTCAGACGTACTATAAATGCCGAGACAAGTTATCACAATGCAGGAAAACTTAAAAGAGAGAACGACTGTTTTGGTTTGTTCACGGCACATTTTATTGTTCACAAGTGCCTCCGGCTGTCCCCAGGTAACAAATTAAACTAACGTCAAAGAAGGTAAAGTATAAAAGGGGAAAGAACATCCATTTTAAACATGTTTTACAAATTTCCAAGTAACCTAGGGTCTAGCAAAAATATATGTGTGGTTCCGGTAACCGGCTGAAAGATTTTGTAGAGAACGTGGCCGTCGTGTGCCGTTATAACACAGCATTTTGTTTCAGCTTGTCTGGAAGATTTACTTGGGCCGGGGAAATAGCATTGCTGCGTAGCCACAGCTGTTCGATGGAAGAGCATATAGCCTCATGATAATACCTAAAGATGCCCATCGGTGTGGGTAAATGGTCTCAAAGTGAAGAGAAAAGCACGCCCTTAGATTTTGCACATTGTACAAAGGCAACTCTATGTATTAATGACAATGAGGGTTGCGGACAGAAAAAAAAGAGTGGATGAATCTTCTTGGTAGTTGATGATAAGATAAGGCTTTGGATTTGAGATCAAAATTATGGAGTTTCGTGTCTGATGACTACTGGACCATTGTGCCGGGAGAGAAAAAAAGAAAGAAAAATATATTTAAAATTATTTATCATATAGAAAGGACATCAGGAACCAAGAAGATTGGTTAAAATATTTGGCAATAATATTATACCTTGGTTTGTTTTTGGTATTTAGTCCTATATTTGGAGTCCATATTGTATGAAAAACCGGTTAACACCACTAATTCTTTTATTTTTCTCCCGGTGTTTACATTCTTGTGTTGTCGGTTGGTTAGGAAGGAAAAGGGTAGCTTTCTGCTCCCATGAATGGGTCACATCGGGAATATAAGCAAATGCGATGTGCTCAAACAGAATTTGTCTATGGCAGGCTAATGAAAAGCATGCCATTAAGACGTGAAAGGTGTTTGCCTATTTGGACCGCAGGTGCAGCAAAAACTGTCAACAAGACCAGTTTAAACATGTGATCATTTAGTTTTTTTATGACCAGGGAATAGTCTGAGACGATCCAACTCTGAATTCCTGTTTGTATATAAAACAAATTTCCCTTTTGGGGGATTTGGGGAAGATAACAGTAAAGAGAGAAGTTGAGTGCTGGTCTATGTAAAGCTATCTGTCACTTTTATCAGATGGCGTTTTTCATAGATTTTATTGTTGCTTGAAAAATTAAGGTGTCGGACAGTCCTGTCTGATCTGAAGCTCTCTTGGCTGCCTGGCCTGCCAGGTCCTTGGGTTCAAGGTCCAAATGACTCGATACTCAGTAATTGTTTACTGTTGCATTGGCTTTTTGAATTGCATAGCCTCAGTATAGCCATGACTATTCGGTGATCATTATCCTAATATTTTACTAGAGGTTCCAGGTGTCCTTTCTCCGAGTTACCAAGTTAAACGGTCGTTAAAGTACTTTTAAAACATGACTTACTATCGTAACTTTAAACTGCATGCTCGGTTGTGTCTGAAGCAGTTATCGTCAATTGCAAATCTAAATGCGACCGATACTCTGGCAAATCATGCATGTGTTGGTAAGCGCCATCTTGAACATGATGTAATGCATTGTGGGGCAGTCACACAAAAATACATTTGATTTGGACATCAAAGTGAATAGCAGCCACTGCATATAGGCCTATCGTATGATCACTGAGGCTTTTAAATATTTGCACAATGTATACTTTTGGTTTCATATGGACCCCCACCCCCAGGATTGTCCCATTGCTATCCTCATTTACAAACCATTGGGTGCGGAATCCACAATTTTCAAAATGACAGCCAAGTCCGTGTGAGAGTCCCAATTTGACATTTTGATTGGTGGTATCAGAATAAATATGCAATTAGTGTTGAGGGGAGGCTGATTTTTGAAATGAATGCAATGTACAATATATAATTGGACTTTTCCAGTGTGAGCATTACCTAACGACGGATCACCTGCTGGCTTATACTAGGTATCGACCAGAAGTGAAACATGTATGACAATAGCAATCGCCAGCATGAGAAGTCCATTAACCAATACAAAACTTATGCAGAAATCCTCACAGGTAGGTGTAGCACACATGGCATCGTCAGTAGAATATGCGGCAAATTAAATGTGTATTGCACGGGAGGCCATTGTTTATTATAGGTGAAGTTGCGTGCCGGTCTGAAATGGATGAATGTTACTTCAAAAAAAAAAAAAAAGGAAGTTTGCTGGCTTAACCCTTCCCCCCTCACATTACTTGGGTTTCGGTCCATCTACTCTCAAATTGATTCCTCATTGCCAATTACATAAAAACCCACCGGTACCTTCAGACTTTTATCCACTATCTGGGTAACCTTATCCACTGAGCTCCATCCAGCATTAGCACTAGATTTAGTCATAAACATTGCCTGAATTGGCTATTGAATGCATTTATATTATGATAGGTTTATAGGCCTATAAAATGTAAGCCTAACAAAACAACATTGACCCGGCCAGTTTCTAAGTTTCATGCAATTAGGTCCAATGGCATGACTCTTCTACGTCACATTATTATTTTTGCATTTTACTTCTAGTTTGGGAACTTGTTATTATTTCATCTCGGTATGTAGTTGGGTCTGTTCAAACACCAAGCGCTCTAAATAGGAAGTGTGGGGTTTACTCGATTCTATAGATTGAGTGATTCATTTTTGAGAGGCCTTGTCATGCAGTTTAGGCATAGACTTTCAGTTTGTAAAAGTTGTTTGTGCCTAACTTCAATTACATTAATGTAATATGGGCGACATTTAGAAGTAGGCCTATCAACAACTGAACATCCTATTTGCTTGATTCTGTACTGCATCAGCTCGGGATGTTTGCATTGAAAATACAAACCCGGTGCGCTAGTTAGCAGAATGACTTGTCCAGGCATTAAAGTCACCGAAACAAGTCTTGCAATGGTTCCCTGCTGATGACTCAATTTTATATAAAGGCTAACAAAGCCTAAAACTTTCTTCTAAATTTCCATTTTTTTTTTTGAATGAGGGCTACAGAATGGGACTTTGTTCTTTGAATGTCTGACTTGTTCAAATGGTACATCATGTTTGAAACTTCCCTTAGAAATGGGAACAAGTAGCTGTATGTACAGGCACAGCATGCAGTCTAGCTGTATCACTGATAAGCAATTAAGTGGGGAGGCATTTAATTAGTTACCCCTTACCAGATAACATCAGATGTTAATCATCTGCTTTGTCCACCATATAGAAATAGTAAGCACTCTGCTGTCCTTATCAGTATAATAAGCATAACGTGCATGCCAAAGAACAGTTAAAAGCTTAACTGGGACCCCCCCCCCCCCCCCCATTGTATTCGACCTGGCCTTTCAACTCCTCGGGGTATGGAGTATGGGGTATCCTTCCTCCAAAGTAGAGTGTCCATCATGATGAGCTTATGAGTTTCCGTTTAGTGTAATGCCAGTACAGAATAGGGTATAAGTGACTCTTATTCTTGACAAGCAAAAGACTTCATAAATAGTCCCTTGCCAGTCCAAACTTCGAAAGAACCAGCTTTGGTCATCTTCTTTGGCAGCTATGCTGGCATGCTCAGCGCTGGGCACAGACTCAGTCCTAGCAGCATTTGCAAAGACCTGCTTTGTTGTAGCTGCTGGCTCCTTCCAACATCTGTTCACCATGATGGATGAGTTCAAACTAGACAACCCGGAACAGTTTCCCGTTTGCTTCCTTATTTTGATCCAGTAAGCCATGAGCACACGGACATTCACTGCTGTGCATCAATGTCAAAGTTAGTGTAGAAGCTTCTTTCTCTGATGTGACAGACCAAGGTCGCAAAGCTAATTTTCGTCACAAAAATTCTATGATAATTCAGCTCCATCACTTTTCAGGAAAAAAAATAAAGTACTTGGCGAGGGGAAACTTGAAGCTGGTCTCCATGCACTTTAGGTCCTTTGCCAGAGTCCCCACAAAAAAAAAATTGGGTTAAGTGCCATCACCACAATGCTGCAGTCAATAACACCCAGGCACTGTGGTGTGGCACAGTGTTCTTGGTGGTCATAATGTGTCATGCCAAGCATATGGGAGTCAGTTTCCTACTCTGGCGTCCATTTGTAGCAGACACCTATTGTTGGAGGCTCCTGCTTTTTTCTTACCTTTTCGTCACTCTGTTTTTTTTTCCGTTGTGTGGTAACTTTTAGGTTTCCTGGGAAACTGGTCCTATCCCCACACATGGTCAGTCCTAGGTTTGGCGTCCGTGATGTTCCCATTGATATGGAGGTGGAATTGGACATCTGTTGAAATGCCAACCATCACAGGATTGCCTACTGGGATGGCCATCCTGTGTGCCACTCCTGCATGCATAGGAGCAAGATTTTCTGCACAGAGGAGAGTCCATGCGGTATTTGTTAATGATGGATGTCTTCTCAGTGGCAAAAAATGCATCAGGAAGCTGTGGCATCTACAGAGGCTCCAACATGTGGAGACACCTCTGAGCATGGGGTCAATGTGCCTCGGGGGGGGGGGGTCTTGAATTGATGCATGTGCTTTCAAGGTGTAGTTCCTGACCCATACCTGACAGATAGGTACAAACTGGTCCTGGGATAGAGCCTCATCCCCAAATCTACCCCCTCCCAACGGGGGGGGGGGGGGGGGGGGGACGAGGAAGCACTGGTCAGACCAGAATCAGATTAATCCTCTAATGGAGAGCCCCTTGGGAGAGAGGAGGCCTTCCATGGATTCCATGTGGTCGGTGGCTAGGCTATCCTGCTCTAGGATCCACTCCACATCCACAGCAGCTCAAGGAATGGAATTTTGGTTGGTGGCCTTTCCTCTCCTGCTTATCCTATGGCCAGCCGTCCATTGGTAGCTTGACAACAGGATGGCACTTTGGTTATTGGTGGTTGACGAGGGTAGAGCTCAAGTGACTTTGTCATCACCCCCTGTGGCTCCCCCTCCTGCAGGATTTTCTTCCCATGCCCTGCCAGGGCAAGCTACACCTGTCCATGCAGAGGGGACTGCCCAGGTGCTAATGGGCATGGTGGAGGCACTGTTTGCCACTGTCAGGAATGGCTGCATAAGCTGGAGCACAAGAATTCCTCCAGGGATCTTGTTGGAGCTCCTCCTTTCTCCACCCTCTCTGATCTGCATGGCCTCTCTTGAGATAGCGAGGTTGAGTCATCTTCAGAGGCAAGCACAACAAAGCCTATGGTGGCTAGTCTGGTTAAGGCAGTGACTGTCACCAAGCTTTCAGTGGCACGTTGCAGGCACCTTCAGGGCCAGGGTTCTGACCACTTGGTAGTCCTTAAAGTTGAGGACTCAGCCAACATAGTCACATTGGGGTGGGGGGGGGGGCAGATGAGTCGGCCTTTTATCCAATCTGTCCCCTGCCTCCCTACCTTGTCCAGAGCGCTCTAGCCACAGGAGGGAAAATAGGTACAGGAGGCACTGCCACCATTCCTCTACTGCCTCACCAGAAGGGAAGGCGTCGTGCTAGAGCCTTGGTTCAAGTGCTTCACCTGCTGAGGCTTAACAGCTGTCTTCCTAGGCCACTTTACTTCTGGAGGTTAGACGACTAGCGCACAGAGGGGTTTTCAACATGGCCAACCCCACCACTGGAGCATGTTATGTGGAGATACCATTTTTATGGTCTGTTCCGTCCCCAGTAGAGGTTAATCAGCATTGACTCTCCAGTGACCTATGGCAATATGGTGGTGGGCCTGGGCACTATGGCCCTTGAGACTATTCCCATTGAGGTGATAGGTTATTTAGGTTTGGGGCTGTTCAGCCTGTGCAAGAGATAGTGAAGAGAGTCACTCCCCCAACCCCTAGGCCTATTCACCTTGTGTATGCTGGTTTGCAGATAATTTGATATTCAAAGACCTTTCATTCAAGTACCAATATACCTAGTCTAAATTCAGTTTCAGAAATCCTGGTCTCAGTCAACAGCTTTTCTCAGTGCACTTTGCCCATAGTAGGCAAAGTGTGTCATGGCAAACTGTTGACTCAGTCCCAAATAAACCTTTTTCTTTTTTTGATGTCCTTGTGGGTAAATTGTAAATCCGAAGTTGAGGTGGACAACATCCTCAGCAATGGGACAGTTCTCCAGATCTTCACTACAGTCAAGAAGCAAATCCTCGAAGAGCTACTTCTCAGTCTTCACCGTAGCATCCAGATGAGGCTCCCACACTGTAGTGATCTCAGCAGGCAGTGTCACAGAGGAAGAACATTATCTCATGGGTATAAATCGTCTTCATTACTAAAATTGCTTACAGCAGTGAAAGAGATATGATTTACAGTTTTGTTACTGTCTAAAAAAAAAAACGTCTTTACACCTAACTATTTAACATTTTTACACTAAGCATTTACGACCTGGAAAAAATACACCTACACCCATCTTTGAAATATTAGCTTGTGTATAGGCGTGTGGAATGCATCGGATATTAATGTGTGAGTCCACGACCATTTGCCCTAGAATGAAAAAAACGTTGAGATACTTCTCAAAATGTGTTTATGAAATGTTTATTATTTTTACCCTAAAATCATCATTTTATATATTATTCCAAAGCTTTCCTGGACCCACTCAGCGTGCCTAATGCTCAGAGTGCACTTACGAAAGCTGTTGACCAGGGTTTGATTATTCTCTTATTAACTCTTCGCAACATTCATTCATTTTTAAGTACGAACAAGTGCCTCCGGCTGTTCCCAGGTAGCATTTTAAACTGACCTCAAAAGAGGTAATATGGAAAAGGGGAAAGAGCATCCATTTTCAACATTTTTCATCAAATGTCCAAGTAAGCAAAGGCCTGACAAAAATTAATGTGTGTTTCCGGTTATTTGACGTACCCTACTAAAAAGGGCCAACCCTAATATTAATGGGAAAAAAAGGTACTTTTAAGCCGCCCTCCCCTAAAAAATGCTGATCAACGCAGGACAGTGCTACAAAGTCAGTTAGAGACTCAAGTGACCTAAAAAAAGTCCGCTTTTTTTCAGTGGCCCAAATATGAACTATACGGCCCAAAGGGCCAAAGGTATGTTGGGGGGGGGGGGGGCTGGGGGCAATGCCGCCCCACACGAAAAAATTTGAATTTGAGCATGCAGAATGGTGCACTGTGGGGAGTTCCGTGTATCTTGCCTGCACATGGTTGACGAAATTACAACATTTTAGTCATTATTGTGCTAATTTGACTGTTTCCCCTCAGATTGTACAAAAATCTGATGAAAATTAGTGGAAAGGAAATTAAAACCAAAAAAAAAAAAAAACAAAAAAAACAAAAAAAAAAAAAACAAAAAAAAAAAAAAAAAAAACGCCCCCCCCCCAAAAAAAACACACCAAAACATCGCCATGTTTTCAATTTAGATAAGACAAATTTCGTATTCATACATGTAAGGCTTTAGATAATTTTTGCACACATGTTATGTTTATTTATTTGGGGGAAATTAACAATGAATTCTATGTATAGTTATTTTGGTATGACTAGCGGCAGGGGCTTAATGTGCCACAGCTTGGCTTTTTTTGCGAATGCTGGTGTTCCTTTACAGAGTGCGTGCTTTACGACCAAGCCCGACCCACATGGATGTGTTTTTGTTCAGAATCACATGGCACTGGCACATGTGTAATATGTATTATCACACAGCACCGTATATATTTGTTATCGACCTTTCAAAAGTGCTGTCCTGTGCGTCAGTTCATGCCGTGGCCTGACCAAGAAAAGACTAAACTTTGTCTCTCACCGTTAAGTGAACCAAGCATGTGTTTTACCTCGAGGGTCACTGCTTGCCCCTTCTGTGCCAATGTGCCTTTGTCCGCCACGCATTCTCCTATGCGTTTTAGGCAATCATGAGAGACTTTCTTTCAAGGTCACATGATGGGAGAGCTTAAACCCTGAGATCAGATGTAGAGTTTTGAAGCCATTGTCCTTGGGGACTTTGCAACATCAGTTAAAAGGTAAACGGACAAAACTCTAGTATTTTCCGGTCAATGTCGCTTTATCAGCTTGGCAGGGAACACAATTAGCTGTTTTTTGAGGCAAATATGACAGATGCATGAACATGTCTGCCATAATTATACATAAAAACTGTCAGAGGGTATAAGCTGACAATCTATCAGTTTATATTGCTACGATATGTATGGAAAGTGCAAGTGGTTGTAGCGGTTTCTTCTGTTTTTTTCTTTTCAATTCATTTGTTATGGCAACTGTTTCAAAGAAGACATGGAGTAAACATCTGCGTCGATCTATTAGAATTCTAAATGATGAGTTTCACATTAGTATACACAACACTGACGGACCCAATTTAGCAAAGCCTGGTTACGTGCACGATACAACCAATGGTAAATGATGGTAAATGCGGCAGCATATTAATGTTTTGTAACGACAAATGATCAGACTTGTGTCAAATAGATCTTATGTCAGTCTGCCTGTTGAAACACTTTTACATCTAAGTGAGACAGTCAACAGCGTTCTTGTGAGCGCTTAGGGGAACCTTTAAGCGATATAGTTTAATTGCTCGATCTGACAAATATTTACGACGCTAATCTACTCCTGCCGTTGTAGCATTTAAGGAAAATAAAACAGCAACATTTACAATCGCCAATTCTTTTTGTCAACCCTTCCTATATTAACAGAAAAACACTGGGATGTTGACGATACACAGTCACCTGCGATATTTCTAAATAGCAAGAGACTGAGTTGCAATATTCATTGAATAAATGCACGACGAGATATACTATGGGTTCTTATTTAAGTTTAATGCATCTAATTTATCGGTTGGAGAGTATGTTGGGCTCCCTTTATGATGTTCCTGCCGTTTGTCACAATTGCATCTTATCGTTTAGTTGCAATCCATAAGATAAAAATTACTTTCTTACTTGTGTTACATGAATCATTTACTTAGTCTAAATTTGGTAACATACCTGAGAATCATTAGTGCTGCGTATTTTAATTTTGAGACATTTTTCTCGATGGAAGAATGGAATTTAATTATGATGGTGGAAAGGGTTGGGGACTAAACTTAATTGTACCCGGATGCCCGAGGTTAGAAGAGAAACATGATTAGTGAGTCATGTATATGGCTGCTGGCCTTAAACAATTGAAAAATCACTTAACAATCAAATAAATGTCTTAAAACAAACAACATTTTATAGATGTCTTAGAAAAAGCACAAAGATGCCTTAGTAGTGAACAATGATACAGTATTTCTGTACCGCTACCGCGTCCCATCCGCTGATTACCACCTATGTAACCTCTTCATATTGAATATCAGTGTACTTATAATAGGTCAAGTGAGATTATTTAGCACATTTCTATCCTTGCCTGCGAAGCAGAGCCTGGAGCAGGAAGAGTATGTAACTTTAACTCGTCATTCCCAATAAAAGTAAATAACCCACACAATGCTGAGTGTAAAATATTTGTTAAAATTCGAGAACTTGTGAATTTGTTACTCACGCTGAACACTCAGATTGCCAGTGCAGTAGTAAAGGGAACAATTTACATCACATGGCCTTGCTACTTGTAAAGAGGATTTCAAGCAAAACAGAATGCTATTAGTGAAGAACACAGGCAGCATTTGGACAATCTGTGCCCACTGCCTATTGTCCGCGTTGAAAGCAAGGCCGGCATATGATTGGTCATGCGGTTGGATGGAGATGAACACGAGTGGTATATGTTACTAATACTCTGACAATCGAAGGCAATAAGGACTAGGTTAATTAGTATTGTTTTGTTCTGGGTGCGGTTATAGTTGCCATTTGGAGCAAAAGGTCTATTCGATACGTGTTCGACGTCTTCATTTAGGCACTGCTGCACCAAACTACAGTTGAGTCAAATGGAAAGAATTGTGTTAGCACAGGGCCGACCTTTCTCACATTTTTCTTTCCCCTCTACTCTGGCTGTACATGCACATATTACATCCAACGAAGATCACCCAACCCCAACCCCCACTAAACAGACTATTTCTATGTTCAGACCAACAATTTAAAGTTATGTTTTTGTTTAGCATTAATAGAATTATACCCTCTCTTAAGACCACATTACCCGTTCCATCAGAGCTATTAATAGGGATATATATATATATATATATATATATATATATATATATATATATATATATATATATATATATATATATATATATATATATATTACATTACGGAAACACAAACTCATACTTCTTTACAGAATACTTAATTTACTGGCTCCCTCACATCGGAAATGGAGGGATAGGTGTTATTCTTGCTACACTGCGAATGGATTGTAGCTAGCTGAACAAAGATTTATACAACACGAAATTAATTGAACCACCACTTTGTTCCTGTGGTACTCGGCTGAGGACAGTTTTCATTATGTCTTACAGTGCAACAAATACGCTACAGCGAGTGATAAATTTGAAAATAAAGTATTGCCCCTCGCAGACTTCCTTACTTTTCGGATTGTCAAGAAAAAAGTAATACAGAAAAGCAGGATATATTCAAAGCAGTTCACAAATATATCAGAACCATTTGAAGATTCAATGTTCAGCTATATTAGCATAGGGTTGCAGTTGTGCCATCATAATTATCTGCATAATTAGACACAACGTAAAAATGTTACACAGATAAGTCATCTGTATTTCTGTCCATCGTTACCTCCATTTACTCCTGTATTTACGGAAATAAAGCCCACCCATGTCCTTATTCTCTCCCCTTTTCCCGTCACATTTGTTGTGTCCTGTGCGTTGTCTATTTGTTATCCCCTTTAGTTGTCTTGTCAATTCATCTACAACAAGCCTTCACATAGGCATTGTGAGTGTTGGCCAGTTGTTTTTTAAAATGAAATATGTTTAAACCATCCAACATACACAATGCCAAGAGGCACAGGGAACGTTTCAAGTACATAGTGCTTACGATTTGCCAATGGATTGTGTATTGTGACAAAGACAAAAAAGCCTACACTATCTGCCTGTAAAATGCTGCACATACACACATAATACACAACAAAGTTGACTCGATGGTCTCAATATAAGACACGCCATTGATAGCATATTGTGTGACCTAATTTATCATTCCAAGCTGACGCAAATATCTAAATATCTTGGAATTATGCAGTACCTATGGTGGCTATAGTGTCACTCATTCATGATGTCACGAAATAAACGCGAAAAAATGCCAGTATAGTCTTACTCTCCAAGTTCGGATCCAAGCCCTGTATGTTCCTCGATAGTTTTGCTGCAACACGTTTATACATACATACATACATACATACATACATACATACATACATACATACATACATACATACATACATACATACATACATACACCAAGAATTTATCTGTTATAATTGCCCTGTGGGCAACTAGCAGACAAATTTGACTCGGCCTGGAGTTCGTAATTTTGCCATGTTTGTCCAACATGACAAGAATGGTAGAGAAGTTACAAGTGGCAATTCAATCATATTAAAAGGCCTTTTCACAATACTATACGTGGGACCTAGCTTGTGTGAAACCAGTCATTTTGATACAGGTGAATATAAAAAGGGAATGCATTTCTTAGTGCACCAAATATTGAGTTGACTTGTCGACAGATGGTCTACTACAGTAGGAATAATAAAAGCACAATGTGATATTTAAAAATGAGGGTTTATTGGATATGTTTACTGCACACAGTAATCTGGTAAACAGGTATTTATTGTATTCAACAGTTTTTTTAATATTACTCCTACCAGCTGCCTTTGCACTAAAGGCATTTGAATGTATTTTTCACATTATGTCTTGCATTGCTCATTAAAATTGAATTTTGTGTACCCCCTGGGAAGTGTAAAACAAAACCTGCCATCATCACAAAAAAAAATAAATTAAAGAACAAAAACCAAAAAACAAAACAAAACAAAACAAAAAAAAAAAAAAAAAAAAAACACACAAAAAAAAAAAAAAAAAAAAAAAAACCCACAAAAAATCAAATACTTGGCACATTATACACAATCCAGCATAAATGAAGTCACAGGAGTGGTTTGCGACACTCATTAACATCTAACAGGTTGACATTCTTTTTTTTTTTTTTTTGACGTTTCCATGAAATCAAACTACACATTTTAAACTACTGGTACTTGCAAGACACATTTAGGTCATCTCCTCACGACAGCAGACTATTTATGTACGCACAGTTTTTTCCAGAAGTACCACAAAGGTAACTAAACGTCTCTTCCTAAAAGGATTTTGCTACTGTACCACTATATCAAGAAATTAATATATGCAATTCCCAACAAGTACATGAAAATGTGATGTTGTCTTGGCTAAATATTAAGCCGAGTCACTTAGTAGCATACCATCAGTTGAAATATGTCAAGTAAACATGCATCAATGCACAGTTAAATGGATTTCTACCATTTTGAAACATCTAGCACCACTCATTGAATGAACTAATGCTATTGCAGAAAATTTGTGTCCGCGAAATTAAGCACGCGTCTTTTATTTTATTTTATTTTTTCCATTTATTACATTTTACATTTTTTAAGCAGAGACATTTTGTAAGTCCAGTACATCACTACCTTGTTAGGGATGACTGCGCAAACAACAACAAACATTGTTGTTGCCCTTGTCCTTGAGACAATTGCAAAGTTGCAAGGTGGGCAACTGATGTGGCACCTGAACTTGCCCAAGAGAAAATGAATTTGTCCCTGCCAATGGAACAAATGCTAATTTCAATCAATGCATACATACATACATACATACATACATACATACATACATACATACATACATACATACATACATACATACATACGGACGTACATACGGACGTACGTACGTACATATATACCTATGTGAGTCTGTTTGTGTGCATGGAAGAAATAAAACCTTGTTCTGAATTGTTAGTTGGCATGTTTTTAGCAAATGAAAACATGTAAGTATTGATCCATAGACCGTATTGTTGTATAATGTTAAAGGTGACGAATGTTATACTGAGAACTACTGAGTACACTGGTGAAGTTGACCTGCTACATTATGCAGTGGCCTATTGGAGAGGGATTGGCGTGATGAATTGATACTTGTTGAAAGAGCAGATGAAATATTTAACACTTTCCCTTTTTGGTGGAAAGGGCCTGTTACAGAAATTTTGGCCCCTTGTTGGGCAGTCGTTAATAAAAACTTTTTGAGTATGACCTACGCATATGGAAATGGAAAGATTAGCACATCTGGGCCTAATTTGGCTCAGAAGGGTATTTGATCATTTAGGATATCTCCGATATGTTATCTTTGGCAAGTTTGGGATTCTGCCAATTTAAAAGAAAAAAAATTAAATACGGCCACCCATGATTCTGTATCCCCGCCTCCCGACCCGCTTCCCAACCCGCCTTGTCACGCAGTGGCTTATGACAGTCCACGCGCTATACATGAGTGGTGGGAAAAGGTCAGCATCAAAACAAGTTGATGTGATGTGAGGCTACCCAATCAATGGACGATCGACGCATACAAACCCGTGTCTGTACTGAAAGTTTAAATGTAAAATATACATTGCCCATAACCTCGGGCACAACATAGCCAGGAGAGCACCTTGTTGTTTGTAACACACTCAAATTTGCCTCTACTAACATATATCGTATCGAGACTGGCTCATGTTTCAGTTTCCTCAGCTACTGAGGCATTGCAGGTAAACATGCCTGTAGTTTGGTGTGTCTTCAAGCAACGCTATCGTATTTGACAAAAGGTTTTTCCAACTGGCAACACCACATCAGGGGGTCGCTGTCTTGTGGCGTGCGGATGTGCAACTCGTGTCAAGAGCCACAGCTGATATGTATATATATTCAGTTGAGACAGTCTACCATCTCGACGTTTCGAATCTTCGTAGGAAAGAGAGGCGAATATATCGAACTCTGTTACCGCCGCCATTATTCTGTTTGATAGGCAGGTAGTCTGGTTCCCAATCCAAATATCGCACCATGCATGTCATGTACATGCAGGGAACCAGAGCGCGGGCAACAGTCTCTTCAGCCTTTAAAGCCACTGCCCATCTCCTTTAGTTCAACAGTTCATTTCTGAATGATAAACGTGGTACCGTTCAACCAATCAAATAACGGTAATTTTATCCAAAATTAAATGAACATGTATGTACATACCCAGGTACAATTCACTGGTCAGGACATTCAGTAGTGACCACTTTCACATATGTCGTCCCTTCTCTTTTCTTTTCTTTTCTTTTCTTTTCTTTTCTTTTCTTTTCTTTTCTTTTCTTTATATATATATATATATATATATATATATATATATATATATATATATATATATATATATATATATATATATATATATATATATATATATATATATATATATATTCAATTGCTGGCGAAACTTTTGAGCTAAATTACTGAGAGCTTAGCATGGTCAATATTACTTAAATCGGCCAAGTTCAGCCAGTGGCCAGTTAGTGACAAGCTGCGCACAACTGATGACCATATTTATCCTCCGATGTGGTCGAACAACGGTTAGCAAGGCGTTGTTTCTGTACCTAGCTCATATCAAGTAACCACTCTCATGCAATTAGGTTGTCTTTATTATATCATATATGATCTTACGAACTGCATATATTTCAAAACAAGAATGTTCTTGTCAAGCTGTTACCCCCTGGGTCGTATTTTTTTTTTATTTATTTATTTATTTATTTATTTATTTATTTATTTATTTATTTATTTATTTATTTATTTATTTATTTATTTATTTGTTAGTTTGTTTGTATGTTCGTTCGTTCGTTCGTTCATTCATTCATTTATTTATTTATTTAGTTTGTTTATTTATTTATATTTTGTTTGTTTATCCATTTATTTATTTATTTATTTATTTATTTATTTATTTATTTATTTATTTGTCTGTCTGTCTGTCTATCTATCTATTTATCTATATCTATCTATCTATCTATCTATCTAAAAGTATCTAACTATCTGTCTATCTATCTATTAATCTTTTAATCTATTTATCTACCTGTCTATCTGTCCATCCATCTATCCATCCGTGTGTCTAACTATCCATCTCCGTCTGTAACGGATATGCAAGAAATTAATTAATTAGTTAATTAATCAATTAACAAAAACATGGAATAAATGAATTCTAAATTACAGGAGAATACACCTTCACAAACACTGTATAAATTCAAGCCATGGGTGTAATATGATAGTGGGTGCAACTCCCCGCCCTCAACTCCACCCAGACAAAATGTGAGTAGAGCAGAGTAACCACCCCTGTGCTAATGATACATCACATGCATTCTGCATGTCACACTTGCCGGAGGGATTGCTGTTTGATGTTCAATTGATAAGAAGGGAACGGACTTGTAACTGTTTTAATCGGTATTTCAAAATGCGTGTATATGCTTTAATTAAGCCGGGAAGTGTCAGTTTGTGACTAACCTTCTGTATACTTGCACGTTTGTCACACAAAAACGTCTGTGTGGCCATAACATTGTCATTCATGGGCCCTATCCAGCCCAAAAATGCATTTCCCTTGCACAACGTGTAATTTTACCATACATACAGTGGTTTTCGTAAAAAAAAAAAAGTTCGAATGAAGAGTTGCTTATGTCAATAGAGGCTTGCTACGGCCCTAATTTCCAATCGAATATTAAAATAAAAACCATCAAGCACTGTGCGAACTGTTGAGGTCTTTTGTGATTGAAGCTCGCTCTGTTCAATTTCTAAAACTGCCTTGGTATCGTGTGAAAATACAACCACCTAAGAGAACTATGTCTGGTGCGCGACAAAAATCGTCGGAGGATACATGCACTGTCCACCGCCAAATGTGTGAAATGTCAGCCTGCAACTTCTGTAAAGAGCGAATGACATCATCATCATCATCATCATCATCATCATCATCATCATCATCATCATCATCATCATCATCATCATCATCATCATCATCATCATCATCATCATCATCATCATCACCATCGTCATCGTCATCGTCATCGTCGTCGTCGTCGTCGTCCTCATCGTCGTCGTCGTCGTTATCGTCGTCGTCGTTGCCGTGGTCGTCGTCGTTGTCGTCATCGTCATCATGTCGTCTTCTTCCTCGACACCATTATCATCACCCATCAACAAATCTTTACACTCGTGCTACAGGGGTGTCTGTGACAGCAGTTTACTCTCATGCTATAAGGGCGGAAGTGACACCAGTCTATACTCGTGCTACAGATGGGCGTATCTGGGAAACACTTTTCAGAAAGAGACTTCAAGGTCGCCAGACTTTCCGATTACAACAACAACAACAACAAAATTGCACAAGATGTAGACAGATAGAACTTGTGATGCACAGTTAAAAGATCAGATTAGAAAAAATCTGACTTTCAGATTTATTTGACATGTGGATCAAAATTGACCCAAATTAGAGCAGAAAAAAATGCACCCCTATAGTATGAGGGTCACCTTGTCACACTTACGCCACTACAGCGTGAGGATCACGAAATACGCAAAAGTCAAGGCAGTTGACCTTAATAAAATAAAGGCAAATTTATTGTCGGTTTGCATCATATCATTTAAAGAGTTAAACATGGGTAGCAGCCATCTCAGTCAGTAAGTGTTTGTGAAGTCTGTATCACTAGCGCGCAAGCGATAAATTCTGATGCTTTTCTCTATAATGTACAAGAGGTTTCCATTAAATAAATGATAATTGTCCTAACAGTGAACTGTGACCCAGAAAGAACTGCATGTCAGGTGGATCATACTATCAATTTTGAGTGTTTGTGCGCCTGCTTCTGATGTATGATGCGAGCCAAACGAGTGCTACAGCTTTGACCCATCTGTCATACACTCACTTAAGCAGGATTTAATGATCGATTGTGTCAAACACAGCCACTAGATGAGCTAACACAAGTATTACTGCGTCATCAAAGTCAATATACAATTAACACTTTCTCGCTCGTGATAGGCGTCAACAACTGGTAATTTTCAATGTGTCATCTGTTTAATTATTGCCGTACACTTTTCGCTTAACAAATATATTGACAGAAAGACGTAGAATCGACACACAATAATATTTACCGTGTCAATAGTTTTGTGAGAGAAGTTTTAGACATAAAAGCCGCAGTACCCTGACATAATACTTGATATCTTATCAAACAAACGGCCGAAAGTAATATTCTGATGTAAACATGCCTCAAACCGGGCCAAAAGAAAAGAAGTAATGATCAAATGAAATACAAAGTTCTCACTTTGTTGATTGAACACTAGGATCAGACATCTTTTATCAAATGTCATTCCCATAATTCAACAGTTATGGCGTCGTGCCATCACAGTAAGTTACCGGTATTTCAATTGCATACGAAAATATCAATGATTCAATTGTTTTAGATCCTGTTGCAATGGCTTTATGTCAGAAAATTTTAAACATATAAATGGAGTGTTCTAGCCAATCTATGCACTGTGTTTACCATGTTAGTAAGTACATATGGGTGTCCGGCATCTTTTTCTCACACATGGGTCTAATGCCATATAAATTTGTTGAATCCAAATTTGATTAACGAAAAAAAAAAAAAAAAAAAAAAAAAAAAAAAATTGGGACTCCAAACATTACAAGATACACTATTCAGTAGCGTTGTGTCACTTTAGACTGTGGCCAAACATTCGATACTTTCTGGTCTTTCTCATAATATTATGGTAGGACACCGTGCCTTATACCTGGCCAAACATTCGATACTTTCTGGTCTTTCTCATAATATTATGATAGGACACCGGGCTTTATACCTGGCCAAACACTCGATACTTTCTGGTCTTCCTCATAATATTATGGTAGGACACCGTGCCTTATACCTGGCCAAACACTCGATACTTTCTGGTCTTCCTCATAATATTATGGTGGGACACCGTGCTTTATACCTGGTGATATTCACCAGAAATAACAACATCCACTCTTTCAGGGTCACCTTTCGGCCTGAGTCTACAGTTTTCATCGGCGCGCTTTGGGCGCAATGTGTTGAAAGCGCGCCAAGGAATACTGATGACCTGGACTATGTAGCTATAGACATGCTGGTACTTCAGGGCTAGACTTTTTTTCCTTTAAGGATTATGAATCTGGCACCCCCACATAAGTCAGAACAGTTTATTTTAAGTACTTCGAGTTACGTCGCAGTTGACACTGAAAAAGTTAAAGGCATCATAAATTTGTCTTTTTGGGGGGATTCAAATGTGTGGTCAAACGACAATCTGGAGCGAAAAGGATGCAATTCTTCCTGTTTAGTGTGTGGTAACCCAATATGGCAAAATTATCTGCAGGACCCTGTTGCCTTGGCAACTGGTTTATCGCTCTTTTATACTTGCATATAAATACACGACTTTGATGGCAAAAATGTATGCATACTCAATGCATCATGCCATGCCAACCACAAAACTCAATTTTACAGTGTAAAAATGTTTCAAAATGTTCTTTGATAGAGTTTTTGCAAGAAGTGTGTGGAAAGGTGTCAGCTTTTCCAAATCTATCATCATCATCATCATCATCATCATCATCATCATCATCATCATCATCATCATCATCATCATCATCATCATCATCATCATTATTATTATTATTATTATCATTATCAACGGACACATAGGTCAAGTCACATGTATCTTAGTACAAGATAGCACGTTCCAGGCCCCAGCTAAAACCTCCAAGTATTTATAACAGTGTGAAGTATTCACTTTGTGGATCGCATCTAAAGCATGAATACAAAAAGGTCCAAACAGTACATTAAATACTATTGAAGATGTGTATTTGTAACTAATAGATAAATTCTATACACCATTGTTTTAGGCATTCGGAGTTTGACCACTCATGAAAATTAGTTCAATTGTATTCAATTTCGTGACCACTTTTTGACCAGTTGGTATACGCAACATATCAATGGTTTATTTATTAGTTTTGCAACAGAGCCAAATTTATAAGCTACTTTTTCTAACAGACTTTATATGTAAATGGATTAATTATATATAGACGTCGTGAAATGTCGTATGCCGTCAATGGTAATTTTTCTTTTTCTTTTTTCTTTCTTTTTGTTTCCATTTTTATTTTATTTTACTATGTTTCTGTTTTTGTTTGTTTGTTTTGTTTTTGGCTTTGGTTTTTGTTTTTTTGCCGTATTGGGAGGTGGATGAAAAAAATATATTCTTGCCCCCCAATAATAAATGAATGAATAAAAAAATAAATGGACAAAAAACCAAAACAGGCTCTTGCCATTGCTTTAACATTGGCTGCCCTAACTATTACTTTTTGTGGCAAAATACGAGTGCCACATGGACAGCTATGTGACCTAGACAGGATAGTCTGCGCAGTCACACAAAAACAAAATGTCCTGGAAATGAGTCAACAGTCACAAAGGTGCAAAACATGTGTCTAGTATTGGGG
>OZ026616.1:49397115-49479615 GCA_964020975.1 Hermodice carunculata | reverse complement strand
ACAGCTTATGTATCTTCATTGGGCAGTTTTGTACAGTCAGCACAGTAATATCACGATGTCCACATAAAGCCAATGTGAAGTTATAACCCCTCGTTGTTCATGATACGTAATTTCCACCACATTTGTTCTATTTCTATAATCTCTTCGGATGGTTTCTTTTTATTTTAATCAGGTTTCTACACAAGATCCATGTTACAATGCGGAACAGTCTGCTAAATGGTATTTTGTCCCACCGGTAGTTGATGACCAGCAAAATATGAGCTGCCGCACCTTGTCATAGTTACGGCACACTGCAAACCTATTTCTCTGTACCTCAATATTTGATACATTAACAAACAGCGGCAATGTGTGCCAAAATATTAAACATCATTGCTATGTAACTGAACATGCAAGTTTTTTCTTTTCCAGAAACTTGCTTCTACGAATGACTTTACTTCTAGCAGGATATGTAGTGTGGTATCAGATTTGTAATTTGATAGAATTATTTGCAGCTGTGTCCTTCTCACAATTGACATGCCAAGACCTGCCTTTGCTAAAAGCATAATCTAATAATTGATATTTCCTGAAGTATTAATCAGTGTCATGGTTCAAGAATTAGTGACTATATCCACTGGTGGGTGAACAGCTTTCCATGCTGTAGGCGTTTTCAGGGTTAATAGATATCTTTACTGCATTCACTGAAAGATGAAAATCGCCATCCATGCAGAATTTAATGCCACTTGTATCTAACAGTCGTCAACTGTTCGAAATCCCCTTGGTCTCCGCATAGATGGGCATATATATATATATATATATATATATATATATATATATATATATATATATATATATATATATATATATATATATATATATATATATATATATATTGATCCCTTGTGGATCTATTCTATCTACAACTTAGGTACAATGACTCTATGTATGTCTTTGGAAACCAAAGAGGCACCATAAAACTGAAAGTCACTTTGCATTTGTGAATGTAGAAAGCAATAACTCTCGGTCGTTTGCCAGTTTTCGTTTTTTAAGTTTATTTTCGTTTTAATAGGACATGAAAAATATAGAGAATTTCAACTCCTTGCTGTAGAGGGCAGTGCCGTCATACCAGGGCTAGGGTTGTGTATTCCCAGTACTTTCCATTGTAATTTACAAATTAATAACTTAGAAACTATTGCAAGCAGAGAAATCAAATTTTCCACCTCAAAGGTGTTTTTGTAGCTGAAAATTAATATTCATTAAAATTATATAACCACAGCGTCAATGGTGACCATTTCATTGTGGGCTACTTTAACATATAAACCAATGAGAATACACAACTGTAGCCCTGATAAATGTTCATGCATTCAGTCGTATATTGAGGTTAACACACACTGTATAGCCAATTCTGACCCCTTCTAATATGCAGACGGATTAATATGGGCCTAGCAAATTGAAATATCTTTTAAAAGGTAATGTCAATGTCTCGGCAGCAACATGATGTACCAAATAAAGAGACAATGAATGGCTTGTGCTTTATCAACATTTTACACCAAATGACTGCCTGCTAAATAGATAGATTCACTTGGAAAAATTTTTATTTGTTTCTTGACATTTTTTTGTTTTGTTTTGTTTTGTATTGTTGTGTTTTGATCTGGTGTTTTTTTGTTTTTGCTTGTTCTTCTCTTGTTTTATGATTTGTTTTTTTTATTCCACCTATTTAGTGGAGATAATGCGGAAGTTGGCCATCTTTAGGGGCAAATGCAACAAGTCCATCTTGTGCATAAGGCCAGTAAAATCACCCATGCAAAATGGTCAAATGACAAGATATCCCTGCATGTAGCTTTAGTCGAGAAAAGTACTTAATCGGGTTCAACTACAAAGTTTTACTTGGAGTAGTTCACATTTGGTTTTAGAAAGCGTCCTTTGCAAGAACACCTTTACGTCAGTGTCGAGAAGTCATGCATAGTCACTGTCATAATAGTTTAACACTTTATTGAAAACCAGAATATATGTGATGTCAGTTTTTGATACGTTTCTGTTCCAATAAATTATATGTCTGTGGTAACAATAAATTGTGAAGCTTCAGTCGATGTGTATATCAATATTGCACGATTTTGCTCAATTTTAAGGGAGAATGACACGTAACATGGGCAAATCTTAGGTTCTCGTAGTCGATGAATATATGGATTATGAAAATGGAGCAATTGGCGATATATGTGTTTCTGGACGAAAATTATACCGATAGTTATGCCTCATGACTTTCAGTTGTTCAGAAAATTGGGCTTTAATGAAATATGCCTTTCTATGAAAAGCATCTCGATTATAGTTTACCTTATATGCAGAACACCCTGTCCTTCAGGATGTATTAATTGAATTGCTCTCATATAATAGCATATGGAAAAAAGTATTATCCTTCTTCATTCATTCACGGTATTACAGTTTGCATATGCAATACTAAGGAGTAGGATGATTCCTTGAAGTCCATACAACACACCTGGGCCACAGCAATCTCGCAGTTTGCTCCTCGCCTGTAGGGTTGGCCGCCCAAGGTGAACTAGGATGTCTACCTTTTAAGTTGCGTCGTAGATCTCATGAGGATTAATTATTTCCACCGCATGGGATTTGATATGCCTGGCATACGACTATGGGAAAAGTTTTGATGCTTTCTTTGTCAAGAGAATATGACACCACATTATAAGGGTTTGGCATCTGTTAATAGAATGAGAAAGGTCCTTAGTGATGCAGCTGTGGACTGTGTGTTTGCATCCAGAAATCCTGAATGGTTACAGTGCAATTCGAAATTATGGCTGAAGACATCTAAATCATTTTTCCAGGAAACTAAAGGGGAAAAAGGGCTTAGATTGTATCACATATTGCAAGGGCTCACCTTTGGTTAGAGGTATTTATTCGATGTCCTTGAGGTCTCTAGTGCGATTTGAATTGTATAGCCGTACTGGCTATTCCGGCGTAGACAGGAATCAGGAAGATAGAGTTTGTACTTAAAAGTAAAGAGGGTTTTATATTTTTTTTCTCTATTTCTGTGCCCAGTATCCAGTTATGCCAGATTTAAAGCGTTTATTAGGTTGGAAAATAACTCACAGCATGAATATTGCAAAGCTCTTCTGTCTCTTACTTTAAAGTACATCATGTTGGTTCGTCGGTGAGTGACTTTATTATTTTTGGACGGGGAGATAAAAGACTTTGCAAACAAACATGTTGAAAATATTTTGCTTTTGGTTTGCCTTTAAGGAGCAAGTCTCTTGATCACTCTCTTGTGCAACACATTTTGCTGCGTGTAACATCTATAAGTTGAGATCCCACCCACTGTAATGCTAGGTTGCTTGACATGAATGTAAATATCTGTACACATAATGCAAAGTATGTGAATGTTAAACATTATATTGAACGTGTGTATACTGTGCATCATCATCATCATCATCATCATCATCATCATCATCATCATCATCATCATCATCATCATCATCATCATCATCATCATCATCATCATCATCATCATCATCATCGTCACACGGAAAAAAGTCTCAAACTCAAGCTCCAGCTTAATATAAGTTAAGATGGAAGCAGCAAAGCTCAGATGAGCCCAGTTGCACTTTAGCCTATTGGTTTATGGATATCACTGCTGAGACACATGACCCAGTGACATACCGATGACTACTGCATAAAGTTATCGCTGCGACTCTGGCATTCTACTTGCTGACCTACTTTGTTATACAATACACCATTGTGTTTTAAAATACACGAGTGCGTAAAATTTCGTGAACATAAAGCGACACCTTGGGAACAAATTAAGCTCTAGGAGTCACTAGAAGTGTGCCCGTGCAATACCAGACAAGCATATTAATTTCCCGCTACAAAGCACGGTTGGAACGCTTTTCAATCACGGAGGACGCACGGGCATATCACTGTCACAGCCAGGCTAGATAAAATTAATGCCTGTTATAGATATTTTAGTTCACAAATACCATCGAAAGTCATATTTATTTAGTGCTTCTTAAATTGGTTACAAGAATAAATTTCCATTAGTCTGTGCTGAGTATTGATTTTTTTCTTCTTTTTTGTTTTTTGTTTTTTTATTTCCAAAATATTTTTAACATCTTGCATCACCGCTCAAGCAGCGGCCTGCATCTAGCCAGGCGAGAGTATGCTTACTAAATCGACCAGGTATGCAGTTGTGGCAGGAAATTAAAATGCATGTGTCATATTTAGAAGATATCAACCAAGCGAGTCTGGGTTTGATGATGATGATGATGATGATGATGATGATGATGATGATGATGATGATGATGATGATGATGATGATAATGTAATGATAATAGTAATAATAAAAATAAGAAGAAGAATAGTAATAATAATAATAATAATAATAATAATAATAATAATAATAATAATAATAATAATAATAATAATAATAATAATAATAATAATAATAATAATGTAATGTAACCGCACACCAACCACCCACCCACCCCAACCCCGCCCGCGTGGAAGGTGACCCGTAAAACAAATCAGTAGTGATCCACCCTGGTATAATCCCTACAGTTTTAAATGACACCAACTGACGATCTTGAAAGTATGAATTACCATTACAATCCCCACTGACTTGCACTGTAATCAAGAGTATAACGTGAATGATACTTACCCAAATAGACAAATGTAAATGAAATGAAACAAACGAAATGAAATGAAACATAATGGAACAAAATTAAACAAATCGGCAGATCTATCTAAAATATCACTATGTAGTGCGCACCTGTTTCATCTATCAAATGTACATTTTGACCATGCTCTGAGTGACGGTTTTGAGAAGTCTAAAAATTGCGAACACATACAAAAATTCATTCAAAATTATACAAAAAACGCGGAGTACTACCATGTTAACAAATTAATGAGGGGTGGTCACCAGTTCGAAGTGGTTCGATGCAACGTCAAAGCAATTGACCAAGCGAAGTAGGAGATTTAATTTTTTTTTTTTTTTTTAGATTTTGCCAAAATATACCGTTATCATGAAATAAATTGAAATCAAATCAAATTAAATCAAATCAAATCAAATCAAATGAAATAGAAGTAAATAAAATAAAATAAAATAAAATAAAATAAAATAAAATAAAATAAAATAAAATAAATAAAATAAAATAAAATAAAATAAAATAAAATAAAATAAAATAAAATAAAATAAAATAAAAAATTCACAGAGCATGATCATTCGAACACATTTGGTAGAGGTCAACCGAGGTAGATTCCTACAGTTCAAAGTGTATCTGGCCAATTGTTTTAGAAAAGGAGACGAAAATGTGAATTGTGCATGGCCGGACCATGGGTAAACGGCCGGACCATCCTATTAACTCAGTTAACTGATAGGTCAGCTGATCGAAATAATGCTGGTTTTCATATTCTGACAATGGTGACCGGTGAATTTTTAATTTGAAAGATTCGCACAAAACAGGGAAATGCAGCACATTTGCGACACAGGATTAAAAAACAAAAGTGTGCAGGTACGTACCACATATTTCAATGTGGGTGGTTTACATTTTCGTCGAGAACATCTAGTTGTCCTGACCCCTAGTAGGTCCAAATGTTGTTAAATAAAACAAAAGGTGCAGTGTTGCAAATTGGCTCGCCTTGCTATTTCATTTCGATTCCCACATGAAGCGATAGGCCTGGGCCCACATATTCACTTTGAATAGAATTTTTCCACTATCAGGCCTGGACTTTTGTCTGCATAAAATCCGAAATTCTTTGCTACACAAGCCTGCTCAAGTCTCAAAAATACGTATTTCGAAAGTGCTTTCGCAATTTATTTTAATGTGCTAAGCCGCTGTTTTAAAACTTCCATGACTTTTGAGGAAACATACTTTCATGACACATGTTTACTTAACATAGAAATATTGACTTAGCATTCCGTATGTAGGGGCTAATTCGAGTCAAAATATACATAACGGTATGCTTTTATTTATTATCAATCTGACGATGTGTTATTTGTGAATACAATTTATTTTGTATGCACCACTCCTCAGTTGTTACTATTTACCGGGACGACAGTTTATATGTTTCCACATACATATTGCGATACGTGCACTGCTAAGCAAGGAGACCTTCCATTAACTTTCACCATGCAGGCACCTTTGATGGCATTATTTAATAGGGTATTTAGTCATAAGACCATGGGAGAAAGTGGAATTTTCAGATCTTACGTGGCACAGCTTCCAGGCAAGGCAATCCCTTTTGGACATAAATCGACGTAGACACACTTTAACAATTCCTTTTTATTTATTTGTTGTCTTCCTTGTCTTCTTTTCACTAGAAGTCAATTTTAATAGGCATTTGAGGATATGAACTCAAAATAGAGTTTGAAGTTCCTGTAGGTATGTTCTTTTTTACTTTTGTTTTTGCTTTTTTTTTTTTTTTTTTTTTTTTTGTTTGTCCTTGTTTTGCATTTTTACTGTAGTTTTGGTCCTTTGTTTACGGTGAGTAACCTGTCAAAGGTATGCGTGATTAACTGCCGTTCAATATAGGCACTGCCCTTTCCCTCTTTAGTTTAAAACAAATGTCAGCATATATATATATATATATATATATATATATATATATATATATATATATATATATATATATATATATATATATATATTGTATAAATGAGGGGGGATGCATATTGTAATTTCGCACACAATAAAATGAGATTATACCACCCCGGATCATTTTATCAAAGTTGAGCAGATTTTCTAATGCCTGGCAGTAGGGCTGTTGCCTCTGACCTTTATGACTGGGTGGTGGTTACTCTGGGTATTAAATAGATGCACGTCTGCCATTTCATGTGCAATATTGTAGTTTTCTTTCAATAGTTCTCTGGCAATCCAATTCTAATCCATTGCTGCTACTTCTCTATCAGCAGAACACTATATCAAATATCCTGCTTATTTCCTCTTTGTCTATCAAAAATGGTCTTTTTTATGCGAAGCACATTTGAACTCATTCGGAAATAATACAAGAGACATTTGCTAAGCGAATAATCTGTATGAAGAGTTTTGCATTCTTCAGAAATGAGGCACTCCGAATCCACTTTCATATTGAGACGCGAAATGAACAAACTAATAGGCAAAGGGAAATGTATCTGGAAAATGCAGTACATGGGACATAAAATCATTCATTTTCTGGCAAAATATGCAATGAGACACTGTCTACCTCAAACTGAAAGATATTGGTCTGAGATACACAAATGTATAGAAAGGCTTGGATGCTGCAGACGAAGATCACTTCACCGGACTGCGCATCGGGCTGAAGCAGGCTATTCCCGTCAAGAGTAACTTCAGCACCGTCCACCTAAAAACAAGCAGTCTGGTTTGCCACGTAAAGAAACCGGACAGACGGGCGTTCATTGTATTGTGTGTCAAAGAACCAGGTCGCCACGTTAAGATAAAGGGAAAGGGCATTCGTCCCTTGTATTGCCCTTACAACAATTACTGTAGTCTGCCACGTCAAGGTAGAAAAGCACTGTCCATGTATTGTCTCTAAAACAATTAGCCTAGATTGCCATATAGAGATTAAAGATGCATACGTTTCGAACCTAGTATGAAATGATTATTCGAAAAAGCAATTTCTCATAATAGATTCGCGGCGGTCTCTTAATCTAAAAAAATAAGAGTTTACTTGACATGACAATTTTTACATGCTGTTTTATGTCTGTTTGGAGAGTGGGTGCGTGCTGCGTGCGGTAGGCGGAAGCCACTTGTTGATCAACAGGGTGGATACCGAGCGACAAATCTGCTCTACAAATATGCCACTAATTAATATATGTAAACTTTTATGATCTATATGAACTTTTATTCAACAACCTCATCGAAATAGATGAAAGCGTAGTCTTGTGTAGCACAAGACTTGTAAGCTTTACGATGCTTTTCCTCCCCTTTATCAGTCACCATTCTAAACGTGTGACACACACAGTTATATCCACCTCTTATGAACCCTGCTGATCCGCCGCATCACTTTGCCTGATGGCAGCTTTAGCAGCCTTATTCAAGACGACCCTTCCCCCTGCCGCGCGTATAACCGCCACATTCATGACAAAAACCTGAATGAAATTCCTATCTTGCTTGAACACCGGCTTACCATTTTGGCGACTTTGCTTGATTCCAGTTCACATGGTCATTTTGTGCGAATCCCACTTTCATCAACTACGCATCCTTGCATGATCCATTCTTTTCATTACCAAAAAGGTCCTGCCCGGGGGCGGTGCAGTTCTGCACCAGAAATAGGAAAATCTGGCTTTTTTGTCGGAAATAAGACAAATCAGGCCATTAGGTGTCTTATTTAATATAATACATCTGTTATAATCTATACATCAAAGAGTTCAAATAAAAGGTGGCCTCCGCGTGTTTTGTTGTTTTCATCAGGCAGTGACACCATATATTTGTAAAGACAATAAAAGCAATAGTTTTTTAGTGTTTTGTGTTTATTCCTTTTTTACCTCTGCTGAACGTGGATACTATGCATACCACATTTAGCTACGGCTGCTAGAATCAAGCTAAGTCCACGTTGGGAGCTTTTTATCGTCAATTCAACGGATTCATCAAAAACCAAAAACCAACAGCCTTCATTGTCATAATTTTTCCGAGTGAGAAAAACGGAATCACAATGACACAATCAAAATAATATACAGCACATCAACAATAAATAAACAAATAAATAAATAAATTGTATATATATATATATATATATATATATATATATATATATATATATATATATATATATATACATACATACATATATATATATAAATATAATAAAATAAAATAAAAAATAGGATACTTATTTTTCATTGTGCACAAAGGGTTGAAAGATACAATTGAATAGACCCATATGTATAATAAATGGACTAAAATACCTTTAACATTTAAAAGAAAAATCGTTGTGAAATCAGTGTGAATAAAACATATCATATTAAAAGGATTGTATCTTTGCTGCTTTGAAGAAAGTAAATCAGAAATCAGAAAAAAATAAAGCACAATAGGACTACACGTGGTACTGTTCCAGTCAGCCAAAACATGGGAGAAAAACTGTGACTACATTTACTTTGTAGGATATTAATCGCATAACAGTCAAAACGCCTCATTGATTATTCAGAACCTAGTTGCACGGGTTGATACTTGGCATCGTTTCAATTGCTTGTGGTATGGCGTGTTAGTCACACAGGAAGAAATAGCATGTATACCCATCGCTTTGATCAAAAGGCCAATTATGCTTATCAGGTTGACCTAGACAGCAACTGCAGAACGTTGCATCTTTTGAAAAAATGCTGTTGTAGATTAGTGTGGGTGTAACTAATCCCCACTTTTGCTCAACTGAGAGCAGGGCAGCATATCTAATATATTGCCGTCAATGCTTTTCAACAAAATGACCCTTACTTATGTATGTATGTATGTACATACATATATATATATATATATATATATATATATATATATATATATATATATGTATATGTATGTATGTATGTATGTATGTATGTATGTACGTACGTATATATATATATATATATATATATATATATATATATGCATTTTTGTGTGTGAATGATATTTTTTCTTTTGTATTAGATCTACTTCTTGGTTTGACCAGTGTGATCCATCCCCAGCGCCCATTCACCTGTTTGGCAGCGTTAAATATAATATATCGCGTACTATAATTTGTTGCGTATAAGACCACCTATCCCACGGCATGTAAGGTTAATGCGTTACAATTTTGGTACTGATGTTCAGCTGTTTGCTACTTAATTGCTTTTTATATTTGCCTTTTTGTTTATTTTGTTTATATATAATTAATAAACGTTTGATTTTCCTTTTTTGTGTTCTGTCTGTGGTGTGCCTGTCTGTGTCTGTCTGTTTGTCTCTGTCTCTGTCTCTGTCTCTCTCTCTTTTCGCTGCCCCGCTTTCTGTTATTTGCTTTTTTCTGTAACTTTTTGCTTTTACTTTTGTGAAGTAAAAGTAGTAACATGGAAGTGTTGTTCCATTACTACACATTAAATTATGCATCTTGTGGATGCACAAGGAGGTCGCGTCTGGATGTCTGCCCGTGTGTATACATATATCCACACAGAAAGAAAAGCTACGTGCGACGCCCGCAGTGTGCGCCACCTTATCTATGGTGGCCGCATCCTGAGCTTCAAAACGCTGCACAACACAACCCGACCGTCAATACTTTCCCATTTCCCATGCCACTGAAAGATTTAAGTGGACATCAAATAAACTTACATTTTCTAGAGGAAGCGTCATTAGGTCTGCACTAAAAGGCTTGAAGTCGTGATGACAGCAAGCACAAAGAGCACAGCGGCCCTCCAAAGCACGAAGCAAGACGTGAGCGTGATAATACGGACACAAGAGCTACAAGTAGCCGTCATGCTTATGCGAGTTCTGCGGGGTAAAGTCAACAGCTATAATGTAAAGGCTAAAAACTTCTCCCTGTGTTATATCTATCTAATTCTACTCAAAACGTCTTCTTCCTTCGATTCAGTGGTTCAGTTTCTTTACAGGCCCCTACATTTCATTCTCTCATGCAGAGGGTTATAGATTTAGAAGGACTTTTCTTTCAGCCGGTCACTTCAACGATGGTTTTATATCGTCACGTTCTAATCAGGAAATGTTACCATTTTGCGCAACGTTATTCACGGTCGATATTTTGTTTTAAGATGCAAAATCCAATATCTATGATAATTCCGCATACACGAATGTTAGTTGACTGCAAAGACTCTAAAATTGCGGTCGCTTTTTGTTTGACTATATCGGTAGCTAATTCCAATAGGAAGAATTTTACAAAACAGTATTGAAGTTTCTCTGCACTATTTGGAAGCAACATCGTACACAGTCATAAACAGCAATGTCTGGCTGGTTAATCATTTGAGCAAAAAGGGTCATTATTTATTTTCGTTTGCACGTTTATTCATTCATTGCAACACATTTTTAGCTAGAAAGGGCACTCAGCGTAATGCGTTCTTTCATGGAACAAACAGTTAACAATATGAATGTTCTGTTTAACCATAAGGATATATATGTATATATATATATATATATATATATATATATATATATATATATATATATATATATACATACGTATATAATGTGCAGAGAGCTCAAATAAAAGTATCGAGAAAGAATTCTAAACTCATGTTTGACAGGCATGGAATAGTCAGTTCACCATATATTACAGACGTACCAATAAATTACATATAATTCAGGAATGTACCAGCTATTATGCAATAAGAAAGGTTCTTTGCAATCCATCAAGTTATCAGATTGATCACTCTGGAGACTATCTTTTTAAACGAGAGGCATATTGTGTGCATTAATTTTTTATACTTGTTCGTTCGGACTCGTGGGATGTGAGAACCGTCGCTACTAGTGGTGTTCTGTATTCTTTTCCGTGAATGTATTTTGTTGGTTACTGGTGAAATTATATTTAGTGTTCAAATAGCCAAAAAGCAGACCAAGATGTCATTTTGACACCACGTAAAGATAGATATATCGTTCTTGGCAATCGATTTTCAGGTATAACAGACACGGATTTTCAAAAGATTCAAATTTCTGCAAGGCTTGAGATGGCTATTTTCTGGAATTACAATCTGGTTAAAATACGTTTCCGGACATAAACTTTTGTTTTTGCAGTTTGAGGCCGAATTTAATCTCTGATCTTTCGTATGCGCATTGTGACAGAAGAAAATTCTTGTCTAATTCTACCGCCGAACTGCGGCCCTCCTTAAAGGATGATAAATCTAGGACTTTTGGCATAATAGGCATCCATCTGCTGATAAAATAACAACCCGTGTACTCATGTAGTAAGGAATCCTCTGCTCACATGGTTAAGCCTGCCCTGCTGTAGCAGTAAGGACTATTTTGCTGATATAGTTAGGGCTCCTGTGTTGAAGCACTAAGGACAACTCGGCTGATATATTTAGGACTCCTCTGCTGAAGCAGTAGGGAGTATTCGGCTGATGTAGTTAGGACTCCTCTGCTGAACCAGTAAGGACTACTCGGCTGATATAGTTAGGACTCCTCTGCTGAAGCAGTAGGGACTACTCGCCTTATGTAGTTAGGACTCCTCTGCTGAGGCAGTAAGGATTACTCGCCTGACATAGTCGGGAATCCCTTGCTGAAGCAGTAGGGGCTACTTAGCTGATGTTGTTAGGACTCGTCTGCTGAAGCAGTAAGGATTACTCTGCTCTTATAGTTAGGATCCCTCTACAGATGTACTAAGGACCCCTGTGCTTATATAGTTAGGACACCTTTGCAGATACAGCAAGGACTATGTGATATAGTTAGGACTCCTTTGATGATATAATATGGACTCGGCGGTGTATTGGAGTTTAACTTCCCCTTTTCGGACTTTGTATGCCGTCTGGGAACACAGTGATGTTTTGCACATCGTTTGTGGCTTTGGTTGTTTATTTATCGCTCCGGGTTTTTTTTTTAATGATGATCCCGATGGGTTAAGCTACAAATGACAGCAATACCGATTTGCGTGCTGTTCTCGATAAGCTAGGGAACTGTTGTAGGGGGTTGTAGATCACCTGACCTATTCTGCCAACAATTTCCATTGCGTCTTTCCGACTATTACACCGGCAACTGTCGCTCGAAAAAATGTGTCAGTGAACATGAGTAAAGGGTTACGGAAGTTTTGATACTTCAGACATTTAATATCCATGGCTACTTTATATCACAACAAGGAGGAAAGTACCCTTTCAATGGTGACCCTCGTGGCAGCGTAGAGTACATTATTTAGAATCTCATGCGTTATCAGATGCACCGACCAATATATGGTGTAAACCCCCGTGTAACATATACAGGGAACAACGTTACGTTAGAAAATGCCCTGGCAGATACAGAGAAAAAAGTAGAAAAGAAGATTTGCTTCAAAGCAAATCTGTCTGTGTGCCTTCAAAAGTGGTAAATATTAAATGCTACAACTTTATCCTATGGTACTTCACATCACTTTTAGCCTATGCCTGGATGCAAATTTCAAAGTCCAAATGACCTTGACCTTTCACCTTTACAGGTCACATATAAATTGCACAGTGTTACATTACCGACAATTTTAAGCCCAACATGAACCAAGTCGGATGAAAATTGACCAAGTTTTGACAAGATGAAACTTTCAAAGGGCCAAATGACCTTGATATTGCACTTTTGAGGTTACATGTTCTATAAAAAAAATGTCCAGTGTAGCAATACCTGCAATTTGAGTCTAACATGATTAAAATTGGTTGGAAATTGGCTAAGTTATGGCTGGACATAACTTTCAAAGGTCGAAATGACCTTGACCTTTGACCTTTAGAGGTCACATGTAAGTTTTAAAAATGTGCAGTGTGCAATAGCTACAGTTTGAGCCCAACATGATCAAAATTGGATAAAAATTGACCAAGTCATGGCAAGAAGAAAGCAACCATTGAAAGTGGCCTTTGACCTTGAAGTGACCTTTGACCTTGAGATGACCTCAACCTGAAGTGAACCTTCACCTCAAAAATGACATTTTGGCTTAAAATTGACCTTTGACCTTGACATGACCTTTACCTGGCTATGATTGAATTCCTATACACTCCGAACCACATCTACTGTAGTACATAAGATATTGAAGATTTAAAACTTTAATTAGCCCTCATTTGCATTTTTTTGAAAACCATGACCTCTCATTATAAAAAGGCCTGACTTCATCCATAGAAGTATAATTGTGCCAAGTTTGGAGTTTCTACGTGTAATACTTTTCAAATGAAATGTCGGACAAATTTGCCTGTAAAGAAAGAAAGAAAAAAGAAAGGAAAGAAAGAAAGAAAGAAATAAAGAATTCCTAGAAAAACAGTATGTCTGTGTTGGCACAAAGACATAATGATATGTTACAAACTCCCTAGCTATCAGATACGGAGAACAATGTTACGTGAGAAACTCATGTGGTAGCAGACATAGAATCTGTTGTTACGGCAGATGTGCCCTCGTAGGCATAATTCAGAACATAACATGTATTGCCATACTTAACACACTAAGAACTGTCACTTTTTTTTTTATTCAAACAAAATCTCTGCAATGTTTAAGGAATGAATGAGATGATCAATATTCGAAATGGAATGCATTAATTTGCAGGCCACTATTGATTTCTTTTTTGTATATTATGCTCGCCATAAAAATGGCACGAGTCAATGGAAAAAGAGAGTGCACATGCAGTCAAGCCCAATAAGAACACAACCTGCACAGCTACTCTCCATCGGTAAATTAAAATAATAACAGGTGCAACAGCAGAAGGTAATATATAATCATCAACTGTCAGCCAAAGCAAAGTCCACATGGAACATGTGGGTCCAAGATTCTCACCAACCCTCATACCAAACAAAGGTGCACAGCCATCAGCATATACGCCCCCCACCCTCCCGACAAGTTTGAAAAGGGCACGTTCAAGAGCTCTGGGTACACATCAACCCTCCTCATAGATGAAACCATACAGAGTGTGATTTCTCAAGGCTGTCTCCATTGCCCCCCACCCCCACCCCCAGTTTAAGTAGGATATTTTCAGTGGCTTGCAGATAGCGTTTTTATACTTTCAACTGAATGTTGCCATGATAAACTTAATCACTAGTCTCTATCGGACACTGGATATGAGGTGTCGATTTGAGGTATATTGACAGAGCACATAACACAAACACCGAGTAACACCCGCGATCAAATTATGACCAACATTTGTGCTTGGCTAGGGACCTCTAATCTTGTCAAAATCCTGGCTAACCTGACCAACTTTGTCACGTTTGTTTGAGGATGCCTATGCGAGAACTTTATACATTTGAATTAGTAAGTCATAACTGATACATTGTAGTACTTTTGATGGTTCAATCATTACTACTCATTGTCATTCAAAAGTCATGATTGGTTAAAAACCCTCACCGATTTTCTTCCACAAAAATGCAGAGTCAAAGCTCACAGAGATAGTTTTAATTGGGAAAAAGGACAGAGCCATATCCAAATCCCTCTTGCAAAGAAAGACCAAGATACAGGACAAGCAAAGCGAAACACCCCCCGCCCACCCCCCCCCCAAAAAAAAACAGAAAACAAAAACAAAAACAAAACAAAAAAAAACAAACAAACAAACAAACAAACAAACAAACCCCCCCCCCCACACACACACAAAAACAAGAAAAAAAAAAAAAAAACACTCACAGAAAGGTGATGATCACATGACCACGACAGAAAGTGTTGATTCCTCAGTTGGCACTGCCATCAATGCCAATTACAAGCATATTTGCATACCAAAGTGTGCGGGTGCCAGTTACGTCAAACCGAACAGTATTAGGCATAACATCCCGAATAGCAGCAAAACTCAGATAAGCCATACCGTACTGTGTTAAAGTAAACAGGGCAAGTAAGAGAAAACATAGAATGCAATTTTGACTTCCGAACAGTAAACAAAGGAACAGAATGCCCTGCATCTTCATGTGCTATACCTCATGAGCATTTGGGGCATTTCCAAGACACCAATTTTTATATCCATGCGAATTTAATTGGCTGGTCCCGAAATGTAGGCGCGTATGTTGAACAAACACAAACATATCACCAATGCTGTACAACTCGTACTCGAGGAACTGAATGGCATAGGTTTGACTTAAATGTTAAAAGTGCCTCTAAGTTACGACCTTTGGTACGTAATTTGTTTCGGAATCTGACGGTAAAAGGGCAAAAAGGATCCATACGAGTCTTGAAATGGAGACAATCAAATTCTTGCTTGCTATCAATTGCAAATGTATTAGGAGCTGAACCTACATATATAATTGCACATAAATTACGTGAAGCAAGTTCGTTAGCCAGCTTACACATCAAGATAAAATAACTAAAGTCTGCGCCTATCTAAAGCATGCTCCCCACTCCCCCGCTCCCCCCCCCCCCCCCATAGTTTGTCATACAACTTTGCGTTACTTGTGTTATTTATTACTCCGGTTACAGTATAAGTGGCACTTAAATGGACACTTTCTGATTTTTCTACATGGGATATAGCACATCTTCTCCAAACTGGGCAGCTAGATTACGTTTTGGTTTCATTGAAGAAATGTAAATAGTTTTCAAAGCTTGTCTGTCCAAACTCAATTTCAGACCCTTCATAATATTTACCAACTTGGACGATTTTTCTGCTATTTCGTAAGTGTGGTCAGTCCATCTTAAATCATAAAGCATAGTAAGACAGATACGCCTACGCTCATCAAAACTGTGAAGAACATGACCCTGAGAAGCAATAGAAGGACGAACTGGTGGATTTCTTTTCTGGAAAAAAAAAAAAAACATTGAACCAGAATTTAGGGCATTGAAAGCAAGTGCTTAGTCGGTAGCCCGCTGGTTAATGTTAGAAAGATCTGAATTCATAACTGTAACTACGATATCGACATTACTAATTTATAAATACACATAAGTGTCATTGGCAAGCGTTTTTGTTTTTAATGAGTGACTAAACACAATTACCAATATCATTTATGTAGAGTGAGAACATAAAAGACCCAAAGAAACGATCGTTGGGGTACAACTGCACTAATATTGTGCCCCATTTAGAAACGTGCCCTTGATTAACGACATGTTGTTGATGATCTTGTATATAATCTGAGAACCATTCAAATAAAATACCCGAAATGACATTTTTCTTTAATTTTTACAGTAGGCCTAGATGTCACACTTTATCCAATTCTTTGCAAATGTCTAGAAATACTGCGAACTTCTTTTTGTAATCTAAAGTTAAACACAACTAATTATAAAAAAGAAGATTTTGGCTTTCACGGTCGAATCCCAAGGAAGAAAGCCAGACTGGTGAGCCAAAATAACAAGCTTATCACAGACACGTTTAACAACATTTTCAAACATGATCTTTCCGAACATTTTCCCAACCCAACTAAGTGAACATACCGGCCTGCAATTGACACACATGTCATTTTTATATAGAGGAACAACATTTGCCTTTTCCTGGGTATACTGGAATTGCGTTATACTGAAGAAATATTAAAAAAGTTCATTCAGCAAAGGCGACATAGCATGTGAAATGAACTTAATTGACTGTACCGTACATCAACACAAAATGCGACATTCTGCCAAGATACAATACACACACACACACACACACACACACACACACACACACACACACACGCACAAATACAACGTGGTACGTGATAATGCGACTGCCAAACCAAGCCAATGATGCTATTATGTAGCATGTCCCACTTCCTTTAGAAGTTTTGCACTAATTCCATCAGGATTTGATGCCTTAGTGGTATCGAAAATAATGTAGTAACAAGTACTTCCTTTTTTCTGCTGTTGATAAAATCAAGTCAGAAGTGAAAGGGTTGATTGTTTCCGGTAAAGCAACTGAAGAAGTTTTAATGTTACGTTGCAGCACGGAAAATATAAGTATCACCTTCAGTATACTTACACATTATATGTTTGTCCTCATGAATAAGATACGGAATAGATGAAGAATGGTTGCGATTTAACAAGTGCTTAACGGTATGCCACCAACGTTCACTTTTACGACAGGGATTATTCACTTCAGCTTGGAGCTTATCATAATATTTCTCCTTTGTAGATTTTTTAAAATGCCTTTAATAATCAGTTTGAATCTGAAAAAAGACGTCCAGGCACCCTTTTCATAATTGAGACTTTTGGGCTTTTTTATATTGGCGTTTAACCTGACGCTTAGGTGATCGAAGTTGTGAATTATACCAAGGCTGGTCGGAAGACCTAGCCTTAATTCTTTCCTAGGAACACATTGCCTAGTAACTTCTAGAAAAAAGACCGGGCCAAGAATCACAACATACTTAAGTGTCATCTGACATGAAACATGAGGTCCAATTGTCCCCTTTAAGACAATTATCAAATACTTTGAAATGAGCTTCATCATATTCCCAGATATAACGCTCGTGAACCGGTTCCTTTTGACGTCGAAACAGTAAATTTATATCGACAACACATTGGGCACAGTATGAACGCGAAGGCAGAACACTAGTATATATATATATATATATATATATATATATATATATATATATATACATATATATATATATATATATATATATATATATATATATATATATGTATATACATATACATATATGTATATATATATATATATATGTATATACATATACATATATATATAACTCGGTATGTTTGAAGTTAAGTGGTCTCAAGGTTTAGAGTGGTCAGTTATACTGATGTGCTTACTAACATGCACGGTTGAAAAATCCGGTAGTGCATACCGATTGAGTTTGTTAACCACTTGCCTATCGCAATCAGAATTAAGATCTCTTTCCAAAGAAATGTGTTGAATTCCCGTGCCTTGGGCAAGGTCAAAACTATCTGGTCATTCACCCCAAGGGAAATTGGTGCATTGGGGGTCTATATACAACACCGGATAGGAATGTTATTTCTTTCTTTCTTTCTCTCTTTCTATCTTTCTTTCTTTCTTTCTCTTTCTTTCTTTCTTTCTTTCTTATTTTCTTTCTCTCTTTCTATTTTTTCTTTTTTTTCTTCCTTTTGTGGGTCCGTCTCTCTGTCTATCTGTCAGTCAAATGTTGCAGAAAACAGCATCACTGCAGTTTCCAGTCCCATAAAGAGCGCAAGAGATGGCAGATGGATAGATTTTTTTGGCTGAAAAACAGACCTTTATATTTCTCTGCAAAGATTACAGGCCTTTGCACTCTGTCTATCCAGAAAACTCAACTCTATGCGGTTTCATTGGAATTATCAACCTATATGCATCTACCGTCACCACCAAAGTATTTCCGCATAGCGGACACAAAGAAGGACTATCATTTGAGAATAAATCATTGTCGACCGTTAAGCCCTGGGATAAATGTTATTGTATGCCGGCTTTACCTAATAAAGGGGCCTGTGACTTGATTATATGATGGGGATTGAGTAAAGACGAGACCACCTGTATGGGCTTAGATATAACACAGCAATGATATACGAAAATACAACTACAATGTGAAGTAGTGTCCAAATGCCAGACCACTTATAGGTGCCTACACTAAATTAACTCTTGTGGTACTTAAATCACAACAAAATATTGCACTGATTGGGAATATTATTCAGATTTAATGTCCAAAGTTTCCGTGAAAAGGCCCTTGAATTAAGGGCCAGTTTGTCTATATTTCCAAATAAATAAGACAGATGTTGACTCAGTACAAATCACAATACTGAGAGAGTCAGTGGCAGCAGTTGAAATAGACGGTGGAAATAATATGACAGTTATATCAACAAATATATTTAAATGAAACGCTAGAGGTGGGCTAACCTAATAGCTAAAAGACATGGAATATGCACATTCTTCTTTAATGCGCCATAATTGTTGTCAGCAAAATGGCAATGGTGTTGGGTTTTAATATTACTCCTTAATATGTAATATTTAACTTCACAATTTTCATAAATTATCTAACGTATTATAGAGGAGAGCAACAAAACAATATTAAGCATTTGGTCTAGAATTAAGAATGAGTCAACTGCTATGGATATGACCATGCGACGGACTGACACATATACATTTGAACATTTTCTGGGATAAACAGACCCACACATGACCATGCAATGTGACAAGGACACTCACCATCAGAGAAAGGGCTGAAGTTCAGTGCATGTCACATAGACGCTGAGAACGCCATCTGGCGCAGTGTCATGTCCCCCTTCTCTATCATGTGAGAGGTAGAAAATACGAAAACTGGCCAAAGTGCGTACACGATTTTTGAGTCTAAGAAGATATGTACCCTCAAAGAACAACATAATTGTGCACATATATGTATTTCCTATATGTGTTTCTTTTAACTTTATGGCAAAAACGTAACCTGCTTTTGAATAAAAAAAGTCAAAGTGTGGTAATGTTATTATATTTTTAATGCGGGTTTCACCCAAAAAATAGTCGTCTGTTAACGTAGTAAAAGGTACCATACAGAAAAATAGCAGATAAAGTAATCATGCAAAATTTTATCCCTTATTTAATATAGGATAATATGTCAATAAATTGAAAGAATGATAGCTAAGAAATGCTTCGGCATGACTAAGAATATCACTTACTACATATCAAATAAGGAAGAAAATCCATACTGGTAAGGAAAACAGGTTGTCAGTATTGCCTGTTAAAAGGTTTATCATATGTTGAAGACGTATAACAATTTGTACTTGGCTCCGGTAAATACAATGATTGCAGGTGAATATATCTCCCAGAATTGTGTCATATTTATTAAGGTGTTTATCATCATAATAGACAAACAAAATAGAAAGAAAACTGATATTTTTTACGATTGTCATAATGAAGGCGTATAACAATTTGTATGTGTCTCTGGTAAACACAATGAATGGGGGTTAATATATCTCCCGAATCATGTCATCTTCATTAAGGTGTTCATCATTATAATAGACTAACAACAAGAAAGAAGACTGATATTTTTTGTACAATTGTCACCATTCATATTGAGGATTTTAACTTGATGTTGCAGACATTTCACAGGGACGGTTGCAAACCTGAAAATACTCTACAGCTTATTAAGACAACATCTAGCATAAGTGCAATATCCACAGTCATATCATAACCAATTTTTTCTTCAAATGTCACTCTATGATACTGTAAGGCGCAACAGACCATGGAAATGGATCATAAGTGATGTAAATACGCTCGCAATATGTTACCATCCCAATACAGGATGCACACGAGCACACTTGTATGTTAATGTTGTGATGCAAGTTAAATGAAATTTAAAAAAAAATAAGAAACGAATAAAAATATTGGTCATTGTAAATATAAGTGCCATTCTTCAAACGGAAGCCTTGGGGGTTTGTTGCTTAAGACTATTAACATGAACAATGGTATTTTTAAATCTGCTGTTAAAAATCAAAGTGAAAAATGTTGTTGCACGTTCTATCCAATTGTACACGTGCATCCAAATGCTCCATATATGAATAATAAATTTACCTCATGTGGTCCTTGTATTGTCTTCTGGGAGATGTGTCAGATAAACGAACAACAGCTTGTTCTCTGTATCGGCTTATACATTTAATAGAGTATAACATGTACTTCAAAAACTACAATATGACAATGGTAGTAAGATGTATGTGCACACAGGTACATGCAAATAAATGGACTTATTTGACTATTTATACAGGTAGCATGAACTCTGAACGGCGACCTTATGAAAATCTTAGTTTATACTCTCTACTTTCTACCTTTTACTTATCAATCAGAAGAGGGAGCGTAAATGGTGCGCTAGATGATTGCGAGCACCCGTGATAAATTACCCACTTCAATGGTCCAGTTGGTTTCTGTGGAGGTAGATCAGGTTATAAACCTTTGGCTCAGTGGATTGCTCTCTTTGTGTCACATACACCACTGTGTTCAAGGTACTGTTTTTGAACACATAGCAATGCTCCAGTATCCATGCAGTAGTTCGAATCCTTGACCCAGACTGGTGTATCGGAAGGCTAAATGTTCTTGTTACACCAGCTACTGTCAGACCACAAATATTGAACTTTCAGAGAATGCGCAGTGGCGGTGCCTTGAAGTGGATTTTCAGAGTTTGATGCAGAGGAGGCTGTGGATATTTCATACATTGGGTGCGCAGATCACTGTTTGATATGCAACATAGATCTGAAGTACAACCCTGCATATGCACAGTTGTATTTATAGCTGTTCTAAACTGATATGTTTTCAACATATATATATATATATATATATATATATATATATATATATATATATATATATATATATATATATATATATATATATATATATATATATACAATAGACGTTTGACCTTTCAAAATGGAATGCTATTAGAGCAAACTGAATTGTGTGGTATCTCACATAAACTACATAATGTCAACTGCTATTAATTAGTCACTTGGATCATTTATACCAATTCATAACATATAAGTGTCCGGTATCTCTTATCGAAGTGCCAAGGGTCACCAGATATAAATTTGTCAATTTACTTAAAGCAGTTTATATTATACAAGATTCCATTATCTCATATCAAAGTGCATGCTATCACTAGATAGGGAACCTAAATTGTTTTCACCAGTTTATATCATACAAGGTTGTGGTATCAGATCAAAGTGCATACTATCACTAAATTTTCACGCCATTTTTTATTATACAAGTGTCTGGTATCTTATTCAAGTACATACCATAACTAAAAGTCAGTTAGCCACGTAAAATATTTGCAACAAGTCATAACATATAAAAGTCTAGTAACTAATATCAAACTACCAAATGTCACTCATTAGTGGCTTTACGTATTTACAACAATATATATTATACAGTGTCTGGTATATCAAGTCAAAGCACATAACCTTACCAGATATTTATCATGCGTTTTACTTTTCACAATGCACAACGTGCAAAAACTTAATATCACCAATATGGTACAGGGCTATAACGCTTTGCGACTTTTATGTAGGAATATGTAATTATTTCATTTTGTTTTTTGTGCAAGACAATCCAAAGCATACATTTTCTGAAAGAAAGCGTTTGTTTAAATTCAAATATACAATTGAATTTCACATATAATAACTTCAATTTAATTATAATTAAAATTTGAAAAAAAACATAAAATATAAGATAGCCTGCTCAAAAATAAACATGCAAGTTGACTTGAAATATCATATTATAGCCAGCACCTTTGTTTGAAATAATATATCTTAGATTTTTTAAAGGGGGCTTCGGAAAATTTGTATATATCATTGAAATTTTATTGAATTGGTAAAAAATGTATAGAATTTTAAAAGATTTTAAATTTAAACTAAAAACCTGCATGAAAATTTAAAATGCCGTTATGTAGCCAACAATATGCTCTGTCTATTTTTATCAAACACAAATGTTTATCTGGAAACTTGTTTTTTTACACTCAAAATAAGAAAAAAAAGAATGTAATGGAAAAATAGTAATTAACATTTAATGACTGAAGAGTTACAAAAGATCTGTTGCCGGTTTCACATTTATCAAGATGTCTTCTCTCATAAAATGTATATTTTTATGGGTTCAAATGAATATTGTAGAATATTCAATATAACATTCAACCAAAACTAGCACTTTCTAATTTATTTGTTGTAAAGTGTACCAGCCCTTTCATTAGTCCTTATATATGCTTGTAGTCCGTATTGTTGCCCACTTCAGTGAATAGTTAGATTCATCATTCTCTTTTGTTATGTGACTTGTTTTATCAATGCAATGGTACTGCAATATTCACATCACAGGTTACTCTTTTGACTTAACTTATCCATGCTGATTGCACGGTTTTCCAAAGAGGTAAAAAAGCAATATTGTATCATTTTCTTCCTATGATGACATTTCATGATTTTTCTCGGTAAACAGCGTGGTAGCCTGTCATTGTTACAGCAGAATATGTCCATAGCTTATTGTGATGTGACATTTCTAAAAGGATGTGCCCGTTACGACCTGCAGTCGCAATTGGTAATGATGAATAAGATAGTATTTATAATCAGCCATGTGTACCTGTATAGTCTCTGAAAAAATTCAAACAAATAGGAACAGTGAAAGCTGTAAAGCTGTAAACAAGTAGGTGCCTGCATTAAGTAAGTAAACATGTAGACTAATGGAGGAAGTGGCCTCAGTTCCCAGTGTTCAAACATTACACTCGTCTATCGGTCCTTCGCAAATATTAGCGCCTATGTTTGGCTGAAGGCTTTAGTAATAGAGGGTACAAGATCTCTGCCGTATTTCATTTTTGCCTGTCGATAACATTGTGTCTATGCAGCAGTGGATTCACGCCCTTACCGGTATAAGCTCACCCGAGGCATTCATCGCTCTCTCACATTATTACAGGTGAACGGTGTAGCGCAGCGTCACGACTGTGCCGTGATCCGCCCAAGGTGACACAAAATTGAGCAGGGTCATTTATTTCCCACTCAATAAGCTGCATAGGCATTCAAATGATGAGCTTTCCCCCTTTATTTGCAACAAGTTGTAAACTAATATTGCCTGCATATATTGGTACCCCACCCCCCACCCCCAGTAACCTACACGTTCCACACTCTGCTTTATTATTACCGACATATACACTGGGCGGAACATCTGCCTAGCTGTATTTGTTGGCGGATCATATGCCACCAGTAGATCTAAAGCACTGAAGCTCGATACTAAAACTCATACCACGTGAACGTTTGGTGCCTCAGCTTCTCAACGCAAAGATTTGAGGCACTGGAATTAGGTCCTCACTCAAGGCATCCAAAATTTTAGAGTCACCAAAATTAGGCACTATAACTCATGACACGTAATGGTTGGGGAACTGCTATTAGGCACTACAACTTATGACACGTAATGGTTGAGGAACTGCTATTAGGCACTACAACTTATGGTACGCAAGCACCTATGGGGCTAGAATTCAACCTTTACCTATTTCCACGCAAAGCTCAGATTCACTGGAACCAGATTCTGTAACTCAAGGTTTGAGGCACTACAGTTTGATAATACAACTCATGACACGCAAAGGCTTGGAGCATTAGGGGTTGATACTACAGCGGAAGACATGAAAAGGAAGACCTATGCAATGAGATGAGATACTATATCTCATGCCACAGAAAAGTTTGAGGCAATGAGATTTGGTACTATAACTGATAATATTATATTTGCTGTTACATATACCTCGCATCCTTTAGAACAAATGGATAGATAGATAGATAGATAGATAGATAGATAGATAGATAGATAGATAGATAATTAGATAGATAGATAGATGGAAGATGGAAGGATAGATGGGTGGATAAGGATACATGTAGATAAACAGACAGAGACAGACAGATAGACAGATAGATAGATAGATAGACAGATAGATAGATAGATAGATAGATTGATAGATAGATACATGTAGATAAACAGATAAACACAGACAGACAAACAGACAAGCAGACAGACAGACAGATAGATAGATAGATAGATAGATAGATAGATAGATAGATAGATAGATAGATAGATAGATAGATAGATAGATAGATAGATAGATAGATAGATAGATAGATAGATAGATAGATAGATAGATAGATAGATATATAGATAAGTTTGATACAGATGAATATTTGATTTCGTATAAACTTGCAATTTAGTTTTTGTCTCAGATTTTATTTGGAAAGTCTCTTCATTTGTTTTCACAGACCACTTCAGAATCACATCAAATCTAACAGTGACCAATAATGTATAAGATCATGTTACAGCTAGCCCCTAAAATGGTCCATCTGCCCACCTAGCCGAGTGCAACGGCACAGTGCTTTAAATGTTGAATAATGAACAAAAAAAACAAAAAAAAAAACATAGATTATTTTCAGCCTCTTGTGGTATTGGAACTCTCGACCGTTGGCACCATCGCTTAGCCAAGTATAAAGTACAACACTCCGACCTCTGAGTCATCGACACCTCCCTAAAAAGTTGACCAAGGGTGATGTTATAGGCTTGAGGCATGGCTTTTACATTGACACAATCGGACATCTTCATAGACTGACAATCTTAACTAGCTATAAGTAAATACACCTCTAATATAATTTCTAAGTCGGACCTGTTTTTCTTAATACACGCTATTCAATTTTGAAGCAACTTGGTCATTTTGACAGTACATTATAGTTGTTGGAGAATACGTTTCTTGTATTCTCTGCGCACAAAATGTTGGGGTTGTTTGAAGAGAAGGCTTGTGTACAAAGCAAAGAGTTAGGCCTTGGAATATCCAGACGGCAGAGTCAACATACACCGTACCTACCACCCGCTGCGTGTGACCACATTCGGCTCTCAGCGAAGGCAGAAATGGTATTTTAGGGGAAACTTAATGTTTTCACACAAATATAATCCTCATTACGTAGCGTTCTCGGGGGGGGGGGGGGGATTTTATGTACTAATAAGGCATGTGCATTTGAAAATTACCCCCGTCATACTCAACGCAGCTTTGCTTGCTTTCACGGCGTATAACACAGGAATGTCGAATTCCCATTGTGATATAATTGGGGCAGGTACATATGCAAACACCAGATAATGACACCTGTGTTAAATTAGCCACCAAAGAATACAAAATAGATCTACGTTTTACGTCAAGTTAGGCCCTAACGTAACGCGTTTGCATTGACCTCATTTGATAATTAAGTTCTTGCGCATGTACACAGAAATGGGAAATCCCATAATTGTAAAGCACATGGACGATGAAAAAATATGGATAATTTGGTGGCTATGCTCGCATACTAGCGATATGATGGAGTATACATCAAACTGGTTCCTGCTCTTTACATGACATATCTATTTTCAGCTTCAGACACTTTACCATTCATCTCTCGCAAAACATCGAAAGATTTTATTTTGTGGCAGAGCTTCATCTTCTTGACTTGGGAATAACTTCAGTCAATACCGTCTGTGTTGCCATAGGGTCATGCATATTATGCATGGATGTTTATGTGAACTCTGGGGCTAAAACCACTCTAACATTCTATGAGGTAAAGTGAAACTGATTGCTTCATTTGATAACACAGTGGTTTCATTTATGGCTTTGGAAATCGCTCGCCCTTTACGCAGGTACAATTGAATTGTGTTTTGGATCAAAGAAAACGTTACTTTTAATTGGACAGCCTGTTGCAGCTTCCGTGCCCCCCCCCCCCCCCCCGCCTTCATCATAAAAGCAGAGTCGACCCGATGATTGCGCATACCTTTGGACGCCGTGTCACGTCTAACACACTGTCGCCTTTAATATGGGCTAATGGTACCGTGTCGAAACAACGACAAGGCATGCAAACTCCACCACTTGTTAGACGACATCTAGAGAATTATTTATAGAAGCTTTTCCTGTAATACTTTTTGCATCCACTGTGGGCCTTGGAAAAGTTTTGATTGTTTCTGTGAAACCACGTAAGCGGGTTTCACTTTAGTTGCAACCATCAATTTGAGTCTAGAAGTTTACTTTCAACAAGATAAGAGTTTGATGAAACAAAAACTGCTTTTCTTTTACAATAGTGAAATCAAAATAAAAACAAACATACCCAGAGAAAGTTGCGTCGCAATTCTCAAGCTTGTTGCAAATTAAATATGGTATTTCCCTGCAAAGGGCCAACAATAAATGCAGATTCGTTCTGAATATATCCAGAGTAGCAACACAGTATCTCTAACTTACCACGCATTTTTGTGACAAAGGTTTCAACACAGACAAATCCAATATGTAAAACCGTAATGAGCTGAATTTTACCATAAACAAAATTAGACGATGCTTTGTGTCGCACAATAATTCGAGCAGACAGAATTCGGTTATGTGGTTAGAGTACCTAAGATCAGTCTAAACTTTAGCAATGGCCACATCACATATTTCTGCCTCTCAGTCTTGTTTAGTGTCGGCAGGAACATGTGCCGTTGCGTATTTTGTTTCTTAACAATGCTAAGATATACACTTTGCAAAACGCGAAATGCGATGAAGTCAAATTACCATGCATCTTCAGTTACCAACAATTGATTAATCGTTTAGAGCGTTATTTCGGCAGAAGTATAATCCGCATTAAGCTGGATCTAGTGGCCACGAGACGAGATGGAGTGCATAGATAGATAAACACCCTACAGAAGCTTCTGCGAAACCTATGAAGACATACACTGCGCAACCTTTGCCTTTTTTCTTCTATAAAATTAGTCCCATCTCGGTATTACAAACTGGGCATCATACATAATTAAAGTATTGTCTCTGGGAATATACACAACTATAATCTATTAGATGGTATGCTAAACATGGAGAAAAAAAATCGAAAGAAATTTTGGGACTTATTACGTGGACTGGATAAGGTCACGGAAAATTAACCTAGGAATACAAGCGACCAAATAGATGCTGAAACTTGGATGAAACATTTTTCACAGCTTATGTCTGACGGCCTTGTCCCAACTAAATCACCAATGTTTGAAACTGTTCAAAATACCATTAGTTCAAACCACATTCCTGCTTTCTCAGAACTCGATTACAGAATCAGAAATACTGAAATTGATATAATTATATTAAAACTGAAAAATAATAAATCCCCAGGAAAAGATCTTATTTTGAATGAAATGTTGAAGAATGCCAAAGATGTATTAATGCCATTATTATCGAAAGTGTTCAATACAGTATTATCTTCTGGTTGTTTCCCCAATCTTTGGAAAATTAGTATTCATTCGCTTTTACATAAAGGTGGTTCAATGTTCGATCCGAATAGGTATAGAGGAATATCGTTGGGAAGTTGCATTTCTAAATTATTTTGTGGTGTATTGAATATTAGGTTGCAAAAATATCTTCGGTCAAGAAACTTACAAAATGAATTCCAAATTGGGTTCCAAGAGAAACAAGAACCAGTGACCATATTTTCGTACTTAGAACGGTTATTGATAAATACACGAAACTATGTAAGAAAAATAAGTATTTGTATGCTTGCTTTGTCGACTCTAGACAAGCATATGATGTGGTATGGCACGATGGTTTGTTGTACAAGTTATTGAAATATGATATCAGTGGAAAGATGTATGATATAATAAGAGACATGTACTGTGGGACAATGACACAATTGAAACTAAAAGATGGACTTCCAGATTATATAATTCTAAACAATGGCCTAAGACAAGGGTGTAACCTTAGCCCTACCCTATTTAATATCTTCATAAATGATCTCCCTAGTATTTTTGATTCCCAGTGCCAACCTGTCAAACTATATGATAAAAACATTAATTGTCTTTTATATGCTGACGATTTAATCTTATTATCTGAAAACGAATGTGGACTACAAAATTGTTTAGATAAATTACAACAACATTGTGTAGATTGGAATATGACGATTAATATGCAAAAATCTAAGGTGGTGATTTTCAATAAATCCGGTCGAAAGCTAAAACGATGTTTTACGTTAGGAAACGAAACCCTCGAAGTAACACATACGTATTGGTATTTGGGCATAGAACTAAAAACTGACGGTTCCTTCAGTAATGCAATCAAAATTCTCTCAAATAAAGCAATGAAAGTTGTCGGTAGATTTAAAAGATTATTTTTCAATACACAAATAACTATACCAATACTATTACGTTTATTTCATAGCCTAATTTCACCAATATTATTATACGCAAGTGAAATTTGGGGACCATATATATTATCGGCAGTCAAATGTTTTTCAAAGGGAGAAATCAGCGAATATCTTTGTTTTCCTTTTGAAAAAGTTCACCTTAGTTTTTTGCGGTTTTGTCTGGGTTTGCATAAAAAATCAACCAATATTGCTGGATTGAGTGAATTTGGTGAATATCCTCTAGCTTTAAAAATATTTTCTCTAATGTGTAAAAACTGGTTACGAATAGTCCACATGGAACCAAAATCATTACTTTATGACGGTTTTCTTTGCAATGCAGAAAATATAAATACGGGGATATTTCAATGGATAACAGTAACACGAGACACTTTCTGCAATTTGGGTTTTACACAAATATGGGAAAATATCGGCCTATTGACAGACAATTTTCCGACATTAAAATTTCGATCAAAGATTAGAAAATACTTCTTGGAAGAGTGGAGAGAAGATATGAGAGTTAGTTCAGGAGCTGATAAAAAGTTACGAACCTACACTAATTTTAAAAAAGAATTCAAAAGAGAACTATATTTATTAGCAATAAAAGATCGACATAAAATATAACACGTTTTAGAATCAGCGCACATAATTTAAAAATTGAAACAGGTAGACATAGAAGACCACAAAAGACACGTATGGAAGAAAGACTTTGTGACAAATGCAATATATTGGAAGATGTAATACATGTCATCATTTTTTGCAAAAAATATGAAAAGTAGAGAAAAAAACTATTCTTGGAAATGTCCGATATTTTCCCTCCATTCTCATCACTAGACAATAATGATAAATTTACCTTTTTGATGAAGTTAGACGATAAAGAAAAAATAAGATATATTGAAATTTTCTTTGCAGCTATCATGGAGCAGAGGGGACCCTTCTAATCTTTGAACATAAAATGCCAACAACATCAATGACGCATCAGGAACAGTGATTTTTTTCTCCTTTCCAGTCAGGGGTTTTTATGTATATACTTCTTATTATTCTATTGCCGTGCATACGTTTGATTTTTTCAAAATGTGATGTTAATGTAACTTGTGTGTATATGTGTGGATGGTTGTATATATTGCATAAAATCACGTCTGTATGTTTGATGCAGCAATAAAGTTTCGAAGTTCACAACAGCACTCTCATAGCAGAGATGAATTCAATGAAACTGAATCGCTTCTGCATTTATTTTCATTTTTTTAATGGATTGGGAAGTGCCTTTCTTAAAACTGCATTCACACATGGACTCCCCCTATATACGCGCTGAATCATTTCACTTTTGAATAAGAACGGAATCAACAGCTTCCCTTGGCATAGATTGGATGCAAATGGCAAAGAAAAGCTGTTGACCTGGGACGTGTTATCGTGATAGGTTTCGTCTACAATTTTCATTTAAAGAGTGTTTTTGTTCATTTAGGTTGAAATTAGTCAGACAACATTAAAGCAGAAAGACGTGGAGAGCCTGCCCGATAAAGTTGGGAAGTACAAAGGTACACTCACCCTGCTGCACTAATGTTAAGATTACAGACTTTGTGCTGACGAATCGCACTTGATACAATCATTATGTTGGATGGCTTTATAGTTACCTTGATCCAAAGAGTAATCCCAAAATGTTATGTCATCGTAGCTTACGCAATTGGAAGGATCACATTCCAGGTGATGAACGATAAATCATCAGTTCTTGACTAAATGCACGTCGGATAAATGAAACCCAATTACCATTTCATGACTAATCTTGTTAGAGGGAAAGGACAGCCAAATTATCTTTTCAAGACTAAACCCCTCTCAGGCTAAAGACAACCAATTACGATTTCATGACTTAACGCTCCTCAGGCAAAGGAAACCAAATTACCATTTCATGGCCAATTTCGTCTTATGCAAAGGACGGCCAGATTACCAGTTCATGACTTAACACGTTTTAGCCAAAGGACAGGCAATTATAATTTTAATGATTACTCTTCCTCTCCCTCCCTCCCTCCTTCTCTCTCTCTCTCTGCCTTTCTCTCATCTCTCTCTCTCTCTCTCTCTCTCTCTTTCTCTTACAGACACATACTCAGTACACACACATAAACACCTGTCTTTCTATCTGTCTGTCTGTCTATCTATCTATCTATCTATCTATATATCTATCTATCTATCTATCTATCTATCTATCTATCTGTCTGTCTGTCTGTCTATCTGTCTGTCTGTCTGTCTGTCTGTCTATCTATCTATCTATCTATCTATCTATCTATCTATCTATCTATCTATCTATTATCTATTATCGATCTATGTATCGATCGATCGATCTGCCCGTCTCTCTGTCTTATATATATATATATATATATATATATATATATATATATATATATATATATATATATATATATATATATATATATATATATATATATATATATAAGGAAAGGATAGCAAAAGATTACTATTTGATAACTAGACTCCTCATCATGACTAAGCTCGTCTCAGGCAAAATGGCACTTCCAGACTTAGCACCAGTCAGTCAAATTACAGTCAATTAGCATTTCATGACTAAAATTATCGCAGGCAAAGGCGACCAATTACAATTTCATTACTAATCCCTTTTCAGGTAAGAGACGACCAATTATCTCTCGGGAATAAACCGCGTCGCTGATGTCCCTCCGAAGACCCTTAAATATATTTTATGAACAATGCTGAAAGTATGAAGAACATGTAGCTAGACGTCTTTCTACGTCCTTTATGCTTATGTCGTCTTCGTGGACATATTGTCACGGAGATTAGTTTAAACATTCTCAACGTGATTAGCAAGTGCGATCTTTAGTAACGGAAAATAAGACTAAATCAGGTCCAATAAGCCTTATAAGAATTCAAAACATTATTCAGCAGAGTATAAAAAGACATATTAAGAACATGAGAATGGCAACAAAATTAGCAATATTTGGTGATGAAAAACGCGACGGCTTAAACATGTGGTGTTAACCCTTAGACACTCATACTGTGAGACTGGGTGTATTTGATAAATAGCGGAATTTACTCTTTGGCTTCTTTTGAATATCTCTACAAATATGCCTGAAAAAAATGCAGCATCACATCAAACCAATTAGAGTGAATGTCTTCAAGCATCTTACTTTGTGCACGCAACGTTGAAGAAAACACAGGCTGCTAATGCTTATGAAAGTTGTATCATCCATTATCTTACACAGCCCATGTAAAAACATCCTGGGTTTCTTGATACAAGACCTAAGGTTTTGTTATAAAACTGTGCTTTTTTTCTTTTTCTTTTTTCTTTTTTTTTTTCTTTTTTCTTCTTTTATTTTCCTTCTTTTTTTTTCTTGTTTTTGTTGCGTGTGTGTACCTGAAACCACAATGTAAATAGCTAAGCAAACCACACTGCTTGTTTCACAAACCTGAGCTTTGTGAATCAAAGTCATTACATCTCATCATCTCCGCAAAAATCTCTGAGTTTCATTACAAAACCATGGGTTTTGTGAATTTGGATATAACGTAACACAGCATGATCCTGCGTTTTTTAAACTTTCAAAGCCCTGAGTATTGTGGCGTCACAACACCCTAAGATTCGCCAGTTTGGTTTGAGGAACATAATCAAGGGATCTGCAAAGATCCAATGAGCATACACAGTCCATAGATTTCTAGCTGTGTCAATAAACCATGAGTTTTGTCCATAAAAACTCTAGGTCTCATTAAACGTATGCATTTGGTACAAAAGTCCGAATATACGAAAGAACCTCAAGTCAATCGCCAGAATATGCCCAAGAAATGAAGCGCTATGTCTGACTGGGTGCTATGTACATACTTACATATTTAAGAAATGAACCATGTAATTTACGTTTTTTGATAAAATACAAAAACACATAATTTTGTGAATTATTGAACATTGCAAGCACAAAATCGTGTGATATCACTTCAGACAAAACCCAGGGTTGTGTGACAAAATTGTGTGTCAAAGAAAGAACACAAACATGATGAAATAATTGACATAACCCTGGGTTCTGTTATTAACTGAACATTGGAGGCACAAAACGTTTCTTGCTCACAAATTTATTGTTTTTTGTTATGATTCCCTATGTTTTGTAAAAATACTAAGCAACAGAGCAATACCCAAGGCTTTGTGACTTAATCCAGGTTTTTTGTACAAAACCCTGAGTTTCATAAGAAAATCCCGAGCTTTGTATCGCTAAACCCGAAGTTTCGTACATGAAACCATGGGCTTTGTTAATTGTTGGACAGCACAACTTCCATAAAGGCTACCACCCAACCAACGAACTGGACGACTGACGCTATAACCCAGTCAAACCTCAAGAGCACTCGCACCACTACGCAACTAAAAACCCCAAGCTGTTTAATAATACCACCACCTAACCAACAATGCGACCCAGCTGAAACCATCCTCCGAACAATTGCAAGCTTCTGATACCACAGCCCAACTGCAACGCCGAACCAACGATATCACCGTCCAATCAACAAATCTAAACGGCCGATATTACCTCCCAACCACAACGCCAAGCCGCTGCTCAACAGCAAAACCACGACCCCGAACCCCTGATGCCTTCACCAACAAAATAACTACATGTACAAGCCGCTGATGCCACCGCCCAACCACAGCTGCTGATGTCACCACCCAATCAAAGCCCTAAAAGATGCCATAACTGCCAAATAATAAAAAAAGTAACGCCCAACGTCTTTTTATTCTTTGTCAAAAATCTGGCTCAAAGTTTTAATGAGACAGAGAAATCAAATGAAGTGTGGTGCGGGCTTAAGACGATCGAAACCCCCCTTACATATATCGACTCCAGCCATACTTACATTTGCACCACTTTCATATAACGAGTATATGTTTGCTCACACTTTCATAACCTTTCAAATGGGGATAATATGGAAACTTCCACAGTCATAACTTTCTACGCAATGATAAGAAACATATATACTTCCACAGTCACAACGTTTCATATACGATAATACATATGTTTCTACTGTCGATTCCACCTTAAGCACATTTCAATGCCCACAGCACGGCAAAGCCATAAAAAGAGGGTGAGTCCGACAATATGTTAAAGTCAGCAAAAAGGATGTTATTCACGTTTGGGATTGACGCCAGCTAATCAAATTAGAAGGCAAAGTGTGATTACACTGCATAAAATAAACGATATAGCACTGGTGTTCGATAAATAGACTATCGAATTTCTAAGTTGGTATAGATGTTTTTTTGTTGTTGTTGTTGTTGTTGTTGTTGTTGTTGTTGTTGTTGTTGTTTTGTTTGTTGGTTCGTTCGTTTGTTTGTTTGTTTGCTTGTTTGTTTGTTTTTTAACTCTCCTTATCTGGGTGCACTAGGTTTGTCACATTTGTCAATTTATGCCAGATAACGCTTCATTCCTCGTACTGATTAATTTTCTACCTGAGTATACAACATTATTTATGCCAAGGAGGGTTTGCTTATGCTAATTCATCCCGGTGCTTCATTTGCCACACTGTTCGCTCTAATGTATATTACGCTTTATTCGCCATAATGGGTAACTTCAACCAGGGTGCACTCCATTCGTAATACTGAATATTTTAACCCGATTGCACTATGTTTTTCATGACGATTAATTTCTTTTATTAGAAAAATACAATTGATGGAACTATTGATATGTTTCTTGTATTGATGCAGTGTGAACTTAATGCTGAAAAGAACACTGTTGAATAATGTTTATAAATATATTTGCTTTCAGAAACCCAATACACACTGTAGTACTCCTCACGTATAAAGGCGAGCGAAGGATACCATATTGCCGGTACTGTAGCTGACTAATAATATAAAGTGTAATACTCGTAGCCAAACCACGTCTTGTACACAAATAAAAATACAAGCCTGTAATTTGACAACCGATTTCGTGTAATCACAAAGCAAGATTACACTATTTCCTACCTGTCGTGATAGATAGAATGATTGTGCCAAATGAAAAACAGCGAATGAAGAAAGTGAGCAGACAACAAGAAGCCAAGTCGTGGTTTTGTTAGTAAAGGACAATGGTAGCTGAATAATTTGAGTTGGCCAAATTGCCTAAGGAGTGGAATACTTAATGATGTAATGTATTCACGAATCATTACACAGTCATGATGTCCAGATAATTAAATCAATGGACACCAGGGACAGGCGAGGAGACATACAGCTGTCATACAATGCTGAATAGGGGAGCAATGCCTCACAGCCAATTACCGGTGTGCCTGTCATAAATATCAATGCTTCGTGTTGGCATTTACTTTTTTTACTTCTGGCATCAAAAATCGGTTATTCTTCGCCTGAAGTATCGTTTTGCTTTTGAAGTCTCTTTTCTCCGAAACAGGCTGGGTGGCGGTAAAATTCAACATTATGGACACTTCAATTCTGCATGTACGACGTGTGTCGTAGCGAAACACTCAGTCTCTTGGTCGTAGAATCTTGCAACCAACAATTGCGCATTGATACAAAAAGATTGGTGCATTATTCATTGCAAATAATGTTATTTGACTGTTATAAATCGTTTTTAACATCATTTGAACTCATTCATGTCGTAGCCCTTAGATTTGGCATCCAGATAATGACCATTGAGCTGGAGTAAACAAGGTAGTATGGAAGTCCTTTGAGGTCACCCAATCTCTTATCTTATTTATACAATTATTATTATTAATTCTATAATCTCATTTATTTATTTATTTCGTCCTTCCAGCGAAAAGTTCTCCAATTTTTAGAAAAATAGCGACATATGCCTGGCCAGATTATATGTTTGAATAATTTCAGGAACCGGCTGTCTCTGTCTGTCTGTCTCTCAGTCTGCCTGTCTGTCTGTCTGTCTGTCTGTCTGTCTGTCTGTCTCTCTCTCTCTCTCTCTCTCTCTCTCTCTCTCTCTCTCTCTCTCTCTCTCTCTCTCTCTCTTCTTTGTCAAAAGAAATATTAGCCATTGTAGGTTACCCTGTGTATTGTGGAACATCAACAACTTACCCGTTCTTGACCAATCATCTTTCAGTCGTGCATCAGCATATTGGATATATTTTTGGTTCATAATCCATTTATTACGTTGGATACATTCCAGCAATTTTCAACAATAAATGGTCAAATATCACTGGCTGTATGAACGCATTAAAATTAGATTTGGCTCACAATAATGAAAATACTAAGAACCATGCTTGCCTTAACCAATAGCCTAATTGCATTGTTGCACATACGTAAGATCAAAGTATTAAACACTGATATTTTATAATGTGCGTGTGTGTGTGTGTGTGTGTATATATGTGCGTGCGTGTGTGTGTGTGTGTGTGTGTGTGTGTGTGTGTGTGTGCGAGTGTGTGGAATTTGCTCCCTAACGGAGTTCCAATCAAATTGTGTATTATGCACAATGCACTTAGAAGCAGTATTGTACTTCCTTAACGGTCACGTGTAAATGCATACGTAACATCTTGATACAAGAAATACATTTCTTGCTCCATGTTATTCGAAATCGGACCTGTTGGGTTAAGGCGCAGCGCCACAACATTATTGAGATTGTGATGTTAATGTTTCTTAAACTTGTCACAGTTAAACGATTGGTATATTTCCAATCCTTCTTCTACCTAGCAAAATTATTTTCAATCAAGTTTGATGTCCCATCTAAAGACATTTTACCTCCCAACGCCTTCTATGTATTACCCGTGCTGCTCATGTGCTATCGATTTGTAAATCCAATAACAAAGATTGTTGTCTGACGTAGAATAAAAACATTTTCTTCGGAAAGATAATTCGCAGACAATATTGCAAGAGACAAACTGATGATGCCATATCTAAGGCCCTGTCGAGTGTGCCAGTACACGTGCAAAGACGATCAATACGTGAATAACGGGCTGTCATTGGTTCCCAAACATACTTCCTGCAAACGCCAGGCTGGAGCGGCTGCTCGGTAAACATTGTCATCCGCCAAACACCCGATGAATATTAACATATTCCTACCCGGACTTTCTGTGTGAATACCGTCTTACTTATTCGCTGTTGCTTCAGTGCTACCAATGCCGAAGTGCGGAAATTATGGATCGCTGAACACTTGTCTCCCCTACCCAAATCGGGCGATATTGACTGGCAGCTTGGAAACTATCTTTTTAATAGATTCTTGAGCGGTCCAACTCAATTTCCGTTTCAAATACTGCAAATATAACCAGTAGCAACAGATTCCTCAGACGACTGGTGGCATGGAGTTAACAGGTATCTTGATGTTGCAGTCGGCTGGTTGTCAAACGTTATATCACGTAAAGCAATCGTGGATGCTGATGTATGGTTTCAAACCAGGATGCATATTTGTGGTCTGTTAAAACAAAAGAGTCTCTGAGAAATGTTTTGAAGTATTTTTAATATCCGTGGTCCTATTTGGTCGAAATCTACCCGCCCGACAAAAAGTGCCTTACGGTTAGATATCCAGGTTGTTTGGGGCATCTGCGTTTCTCATTTGTGAAACATGTTTTGAACATAATTGTAACATAGTCAACATCTCAGCATCCCGAGGGGGAAAGGTTCCGCTAATATTCTTTTACAAATGACAAACTCGTGAGCCCATACCTCGATACATGTATTCCTTTGCTTTTAATCTTGATATAGTTCCTGGATATTAACTTAATATTGGTGTGCTAGCCCCTGTCTCCAAGCCCGATCATGTCGTTATTTTCTGCTCTCTTTCTCTCTTACAACTGAAAGATCATCCCTTTAAACCATCCATGTGGAACTACAATGTAGCTAACTTTCAAGACCTAAACGCCGTTTTTTAACAGCTCCATGGGACACTGGTCACGATGCTTATGGTTATGTTGACGATGTTGTCTCAGACTTGTTGGATCTGTTTCCCACTACTGCCAAAGAATTTATTCTTTTTAGAGAAGTTACAGTGAAATCTAAAGACATACCAAGTATAACTACCGAGTTTAAGAAGTAAATGTGCCGTAAAAACTGTGCATGGAAACGGTTCAAGAAAGCTTCTAACATGCCCCGCCCCTTTAGTCTTTAGTTTATACAAAGATTGATAAATTCAACCGGTTCTACAAAAAAATCACGTGAACTTGTTCTTAACGAAATCCGATTTTCCATCCTTGCAAATTTTCAAAATAGCATTCAAAATGAGATGACTCTGAAATTAATCCTTAGCCATGGTGGTGTCTGTCAAAGTCTGTTCTGGGCTCTAAAGTTCACCAGGACCCCCCCCCCCCCCCCCACCACCACCACACCGGCGATGACAAGACTATAACTTCCAATCAATAATAATAATAATAATAATAATAATAATTATAATAATAATAATAATAATAATAATAATAATAATAATAATAATAATAATAATAATAACAATAATAATGATAATAATAATAATAATAATAACAACAACAACAACAACAATAATAATAATAATAATAATAATGATAATGATAATAATAATAATAATAATAATAATAATAATAATAATAATAATAATAATAATAATAATAATAATAATAATAATAATAATAATAATAATAATTGAACATCTTTATACTGGGTAGCCTGCTGAGCCACATGGCTGTTCTTCGACAGAGTCCAGTAGGCAAGATCTTCGCCCAATCGACACAAATGTGAACTCTTTAATACATATTTTGCCAGTCAATGCAAAACACACACCGGATATTGATGCCCCTTCCTTGCCTGAGTTTGCATACGGTACCGAATCTAGATTACAGTACATAGCTTTTGAAGAAGTGAGTGTTAGGAAAGTCTGATCCTTTCTGAGAGTCAACTCAGCCTGCGGTTCCGAAAGTATAGGAAATAACTTGCTCAAGAACATAGCTAGCTCCACATGTCACTCCCTCAACAAAATCTTCAAACTTTCCTTGAATCAAGCTTACTTTGAAAACACTTGAAGCTATCAAATGTTTGTCCGATATTCAAAACGTCCAACACACAGATAATCAGTGCATACCGTCCGATAATACTCCATTGTCATTACTCTGACGTTTTTGAACGATTAAGCTAGAATGTCTTATATGAATACTTCTCCAGCAAGGGTATTCTCACCTAAAAAAAAAATAAAAATAAATAAAATTGAAAAAAAAAAGCTGGCTTTAAGACGGGCAACTTGCTCACTTACTTCATAATATATACAATGGTCTTGGACTGTCAAAGGAGCCCACATTGGTATTTATCGATTTATCCAAGGCCTTTGATAAGGTGTGGCATCGCGGCCGCCTCTCCAAACTTCGGCAACTTGGCTTATCAGAGCATCTTGTTGCCTGGACAAAAAGCTGTCTGTCCAACCAATTGCAAAGAGTCAGTATTCAAGGTCAGTCTTCTTCGTGTCTACCAATTACTGCAGGTGTACCCTAGGGTTCCATCCTGGGTTAGCTTTTTCTCTTGGTTTACACTAATTATTCAGTAGATTATCTGGCATGCGATGTCCGTCTGTTTGTCGACGACACTTGCATTCTTGAAACAGTCACTACTCCTGTTGAGTCTTCTTGTCGCCTAAATATAAATCTTTCACCAGTAAATCGCTGGGGTAAACTCTGGCGGGTCATATTCAATGTTATTAGGTTCGTATCTCTGGTCTTTTCTACTCAGCGCATGAAGCCTCAGCACCAGCCCCACCCCCACCCCGTCGCCCTGGGTGAATCACCTATCCTGGAGACAGACACTCATACCCATCTTAGTCTCACTTAGTCATAATCTAACTTGGCATGCTCACGTCACACTGTTTATAAATAAAATCAGTCAGATAGTTTCTCTAGTTCGAAGATTCAAAAACAAACTTTTTCGTTAAGCTCTCAACAAACCCAACTGTTCTTTCGTTCGCCAAATATTTGAATATGGATGCATTTTCTTTGACAATTGTGGTCTAGGGTGGTCTCATCGGCCCGAATCGATACGATTTAATGCCGCAAATATATGCAGAGAAGCGTTCCGAAACACGTCGCTTGGCACGTTTTTGAGCGAACTTGACTGGTCTACCCCTTCTAGTAGTAAATATTTCACGTTAATAAAATGTACCGTGGCCTGACCTGTGCCCACCTTTCTAACCTCTTACCGCAAACTCCCATTGGTCGCCCACTCCGCCAATCTAGCTCTGTGCGTCCAATCAAATGTAGAACTTCTCGTCTAGAACACCCATTTATTCCGGATGTCATCAGACGATGGGACAATCTTCCTTCAGACATATGAGACTATCTATCCCTTCAAAACTTTAAATCGAAATTAAAAACATTTCTTGCCACAGACTTAGTTCCTGATCACTACCTCTTTGGACAAAGATTTGATAACATCTGCCATAAACAATTGCGCCCTGGATTCTCTAAATGCAATTGCAATCTCTACAAAGTCAACATTATCCCTTAACCTACTTGCGCTTGCTGCTACCCTAGAGAAAACTCAAAACATTTCGTATTTTACCGTCCAAAGTACAACACCTTCCAAAAAAAAAAACCTTCTAAACCCTATAATCCCCCTTATAGCTTTGACAGCGTTCGCCCCGACCTCATTGTTCACGAGGCTTGTGATGCACTGGCTGAGATTTTTCCTGTTTGGCAGTAATGACTTTTCTAGTGATCTTAACTTACAGATATTCGAATCTTTTCAGCAATACATTTTTGACTCACGACGTTTCAGCGACTTATTTTCAATGCCTGTCTGGGAGGTTGTTTTTTTTTTTTTTTTCTTTCTTTTTTTTGGGGGGGGGGCTGTTTTTGTTTTTGCGTCTTTTTTTTATTTTGTTTGTTTGTTTGTTTGTTTTTTTTATACTTTTTGTCTCTCCGTGTCAAGAGATTCCACTTTAGTAGTATCATCCCGATGCCCTACAGGGTTATCCAGTTAAAATAAATATGTTTAAACTAAACTAATTACCTTCCATAACTAAGAACAAACACAGGCATAATGGTTGCAATGCTGTAAACATAGATACACTTGCAGTTGGTGGAAAATGATAACCTATTTCAACCGTGCACCTGATTATGTCAGCACTCTGCACTTTGACTGGAATTTGTTTGCTAATTGCTGAAACACCACAAAGTTCTGCAACAATACGAGAAATTACAACAATGATAATAACAAAAAGATAGTTTCTTCCCTGAAAGAGCATATGTTTTCCGTTCGCAGCCATGCTACATACAGAGACATACTACTAATTTAGTAAATCCTTGCTTAGGTCTCTCTCTCTCTCTCTTTCTCTCTCTCTCTCTCTCTCTCTCTCTCTCTCTCTATCTATCTATCTATCTATCTATCTATCTATCTATCTATCTATCTATCTTCTCTCTCTCTCTCTCTCTCTCTCTCTCTCTCTCTCTCTCTCTGTCTCTCTCTCGTAAAGAAAGTGGAACGTCATGTGGTATGGAGAGTCAAGCTACAATTGTTTCGTCTTGGAACTTTCTGATAAAGTTCGGGTGTTGGGGTGTAGAATCTCAGATTTCTGTCGATAATGGTAACCTATTGTATATTATTATATTTTTCTTTTGTGTCATTTTAAACATCCCATTACTTTAAACACAAAATTTGTTTAAAACAATCATAGACATACATAGATCACTGCATAGTACGTAATGCCTCTGCGTCTGTAATATTGTGTTATACTGTAAGTATTTGCATGTACATTGACAGGAAATACCCCAGTATGACATGTTCCCTACATGAAGCCGCGCCATTTCGATTTTACACTACACTGCCTGTCCTCATATATATTCACAGTGTTTCCATGCTTGTGCGTATATACTTCTATAAATGTACGAGTTGACTGTAATATTTTATCATGCCAATATTGTTTTCTGGGAATACAAGTTCATTATATATATATATATATATATATATATATATATATATATATATATATATATATATATATATATATATATATATATATATATATATATATATATATATATATTTATAAACTTGCATGCCACGGAATTCTGATTGATAGACTACTGACAAATAACCACCTGCCATCTTGCCTCATCCATTCTGATGGCCACCAGCACAGAGACACCTGTGATATGAAGCAACACGGAATATTAGCATTTACTTTTTCAAAGGACTGATGTTTTATGCTGTACCTGCATCTGTATTACTTTACAAATGACCCTAGTACAGACCTGGGCGTCAGGTGGGCCGTAATCTGGAGCTTCTATCTGATTGGATGCTGTGTTACTGTTTCACTACTAACCAAACCCAAGTCATTCGCGTGTCGATTCAACAAATAATATAAACTTCCTTTGGCTCTAGCATCTTCTTCGGTACAATTTTCGAAAACGATTTCACCATAACCATCCGAGACGTGTCATTCAGTGAATAGGCTACAGCTCATAGACAGCACGTTAATGTCATCGCCTGCATGACGTTAGACATTACGCTGGATTGCACGCTGTTGTCCCCGTGATCCCACGGTTACGCCATTTTGCTCATTTAGTTCCGTGTGAACTGTTTGCTTTTACCCCTGCTGCTGCTGCTGCTGCTGCTGCTGCTACTACTACTACTACTACTACTACTACTACTACTACTAAAATAAATTAAAAAACACACACACACACACACACACACACACACACACACACACACACACACACGGGAATTCAGTCCAAACTGATCTTCGTCCGACGCGCATTACGGCTGCCACCAGCCTTAGTGAAGCGATCGCAACTCAGTTCCATCTAGTGACTATGACTACAGACTCGGACAGTTTTGTATTTGAAATGAATAATTCTTGATGTTTGAGCTCAGCAAAAGTGTAGCGGTTTGCGGCCTTCCACGTAAATGGGCGAATGATTGAGTCCAAAAAATGAGACGCATACACGCAAACACACACCCACATTTGTGTGCACGCATATATGCAAGCTGCCACCTTGACCTCCCCATACATGGTTCAGGCCTTTCTCTTGAAGTAAAGATTGTCTTATTATCTGAAAGACTGACTGAGTTGTTTTTCGTCCATTGGAAAAGTATAAATATAATGCATGAAATAAGTGTTGTCGAAAACAAGTTTCTGAAGTCAATGACGTGTCAAAACGTCAAAGTCTGGTCCCAGATCAACAAACTGGGCAATGTATACAATAAACATTGAATTGGGCACGTCGATGGCGCTACTCTAGATCATCATGAGATGGCCACATGTCCTACCATCACCACTACAACCCACCACATGGAGAAAGAAAAATACACAGTATCAAAAACACTGATGGCAGTCTGGCTTTAAATTTGGCAGTTATGACACCGTGAATTTAAAGACGATCAGTCTAAATTTACCTAAATTACTCTGTACATGTCCAGAATATGGGAGATTTTGATGGTGGCAAAATGAATGTAACCATAAGACTTGCATAGTAACTCACCTTGTTCGGCTGTCACGTAACGATGCTCGCTGCGTTGCTTCCTACCAGTCAATGTATTGTCTCCACGGACTCCAAGCGGCAGCTACAAAGACAAGAGCACAGCTCACCCAATGCCCACAATTTACGTAATTAGATAATGTCCACAGATTAGTCAATGTCCACAGATTAGCCAATGTCCACAGTGTACTGAATGTCCACAGTTTACCTGTTGTTCACAGTTATGTTTATGTTCAAAGTTTACCAGATGTCCACAATTTACCTAATGGCTACAGTATACCAGATGGTCACAGATATGTAAGGTCGGTTTTTCACAGCGATATCAAGGTAACAAAATGGTGTGCATAAACAAAATACCACGACGATGGAATTGTCAGCCAGTAAATGTCAATGTGAATGTATGGTAGCAGCATTTATGCACGAAAAGGTAGTTCCGGAGACGAACGCTGGTTAAGGTAGGTCAGCGAGAGTACGGCCACAAGGATGATTGGGTGCATCCACTTCTCAGGGCTGCTACCTGTTGCAGCATAATCTGTCTCCTGGGTGAATTCATTATGGGAACAATGTTCTATCAAGTGGCGCCCCTCCACTCCTCTTTCTCTTTAATTATCCACCAAGCTCGTATTGAGAAACGATCACATTTCTAATGACAGGGAGGGTCCATTATTGGAAGGAATGCCTCAGTTATGTGACAATGATATAGGGGCATATGTAGTCGCAATTATTGCGCGGATGTCTGCGAAATTACCTGACGGATGCTAGCAATGTGTAGAGTGAAGTACATGTACTTGAATTAAGCTGTTGCAGAGCCTCTGACACTCGTCATCGAAGCTATCGCGGTATATTGCCGTCGACTTCCCTGTTGAACGCCGCACTCTGATAGATGATCAGTTTGATTTGTGTTCAGTCAGTCATCACTAGAATATCACCTTGCATAGCTATATATGTGACAAAAAATCTCACTGGCCATTCATTTTGAGGCAGAATATGTTGGTGGACCCTGTGTTACAGGCGCACGCGTCGTTCTTCATGAGTCTGGCAATATTTACTACCACGGAAACCCTATAGCTTACAATCATAACCACATATGATCATTTATTATAGCCAAGGCATCCAATATTTGTTCTTCAATCTCAATCAGCCGCAACAACATCTCCAATGACCAATAACATGTCATCAGCAAGTTTGAATGGCAATAGTCAATATCTATCGCTAACGAGACCAATGTTGACATTTTGGCTTTTATGTTGCCTGACCACCCACAAAACATGCACATACATGCACGCCCGTGTCACAGAATTATGTCGTTTCATTTTTCCACTTTAAAACTTCACCCTTGGAATAAGGCTCGGTAAACAATTTCTCTTGGGGGCAAGCTATTCTTAAAGGGCGCGTCCACGACTCGTCCTTATTTTTAACACTAACATTAATTTTTTTTAAAATCACTAAATCAGGCGGCATCTCACGCTCACAGGTTTTGGTCGGTTTGAGGGGAAAGGGTTAACACTTGGTATGTGCGCTAGTCAAATCAAATAAGGTCAACAGCATTTGGCTGCTGTTCTCGAGCCAAGCAGGCAGCTACAAGACATCGTGCTGATTACGGATACGGTGTCATGGCTTGTTTCCCGTCTATGAGCTTTGCATAGAAAATTATTTTCTAAAGAGGCAATTATGAAATTATGAGACAAGCGATATTAAAAATCCAGTGACTGTCAGTCAAAGAAGTACAATCTGCTTTTCTTCAGGAACTCCAAAATCTGATTGATCAAAACAAGTCATGATCAGACTCACCAGTCCTGTAATTGACATATTTTTACCAGAGAGGGTGTTCATTCAAGATTTAAAGCATTTTCACTTAAAAGGTCATTCCGTTTTAGAATGGTTTCCATTTAATAATGGATCACAATACCAACAGCAAACAAAGTCAACAATAACTCTCAAGAACGCTCGAGTCCCTCAAGGAGCGTACCGCAACGTCCAGGAGAGGTGGATTCTGTGACACAGCATTATCATATCGAACTACTTTCTGCATGTGCTAAACTTATTTCCGTATCATCTCACTTTTTGCATATGTAATCTTTATTATCGTGTCAGTTCACTTAATGTGTACAAGCAATTGCTGTATTAGGTCACTTTACGTGCGCAACTTATGACCGCATCAGCTCACTTTATGCATGCAAGTTATCGCCATGTCTGTTCACCTTATTCATGTGTCAAAGTTATTGCCAGTTCAGCTGAATGTCATGTGTCAAAGTTATCGCCATATCAGCTAACTGATATATATATATATATATATATATATATATATATATATATATATATATATATATATATATATATATATATATATATATATATATATATATATATATATATATATATATATAAACACCATTACCTTATCAGCTTACTGTCGCTGTGTGTTACGGTTAATTCCACACAGCTCAATGTCTGTGTATGTAAAAGTTTTTGCCAATATCACTTACCGTGTGCTTGTGTAAAAGTTATTGCCGTCATGCATTGTCTGTATGTGTAACAGTTATTTCCATATCAGTCAATGTCTGTGTGTGTAAAGGATATTTCAATATCACTTAATGTCTGTATGTTTGAGGATATTGATCGGAAAAGGGCACAGCTATGAGTATATGTGGGTGGCGCCTGCTGACAGTCGGCCACTAGGCGGCAATGACTACAGGCATGCAGACTGGTGGTATGACAGTACGGCTTCTTTTCTCAATTCCCCGCCCAGGATGGCAACAATCAAGCATTTAACTGTCATCTGCTTTAGCGTTTGCCTTGAAATTTTCATTTCCATAAATTTGCTTGATAAAAGTGTCAAAAAAAATGATGTTGGATATTTTGCCTCTAGCTAGTAGTTTGCAATGGATCTTGGAGCACAGTAACTGCCCTGTACCCATGCTACCCGTGGGCACTCAGTGCTCAGAAAAGGCACCGCACTCATAGCAAACAGTTTCCATGTACGTATTAGTAAACGGTTTCTTAGGGCCCTCAGAGCACAAAAAGAAATGAGCACATTAGTCGACAGTTTTTTGGACAGTCGAAGCGCAAGAAAGGCCATGCACGCATTCATTTACCCTTTGTAGCACATCGTAAGAGCGCAAATAAAAAGTGGTGAGCGCATTCGTCAGCATTTAAAATGGATGTTCATGCACACAATAGTCAACGGTTTTTATGGACACTCAGATTGCAAGTGAAGTCATATACATAGCACTCAACAGATGTTACGCGTGGTTAGAATGCAGGAAAGCCATCTAACCAATTATCAACAGTTTGTCCTGTATGATATTGCAAGGATAAGCCACATGCACATTAGTCAACAGATTGGCATATAGGCTAAGAGTAAAAGGAGGGAAAGGCCATGTGCACATTAGTCATTAGTTTGTCATACACGCTAAGAGCAGGGAAAAGCCATGCGCACATTAGTCAAGAATTTGTCATACACGCTTAGGACAGGGAAAGCCATGTGCGCACCAGTCTGCAGTGTCCACGGAGCCTTAGAGCGTTTGGGAAGTGTTGCTCTCAATCTCATTATAACCAGTGGAGTTAGTTGCAAGTAAGGCTTCACTATATATTATTTTATTCTCCTCAGTCCACACTACAACCTTGATCTCGCCAGCCTGGGTAGTTCTTTATGATTTAGTCTCTCACAATTTGCATGTAAGCCTGTAGTTGTATAAACGCTTGTATATATGAGACATCATAGGAGAACCTAACAATGGTATAAATATACGTGTTGTAATGTTTAACACTTAAATATAAAGGTCCCCATCCTAGGATATATGAGACTTTATAGAAGGGCCTGAGAGTGTTATAAATACACTTACTGTAATTTCTAAGGCTTCGATAAAAAGGTTTAATATGTATTGTCGTCTGAACAGCTGTTTGAATAGTTTTGCCTGTTAAGCGGGCCTCATTAAAATCCACTCGAATTTATTATGCACTGTATGTTGTAAATCATACATATAGACATAAATGGTATTGGAAATTACACTCTCTTTGAATTTCAATTTTTTAAAAAAGAGAGAGAGAGAGAGAGAGAGACAGACAGAGAGACAGAGAGAGACAGAGAGAGACAGAGAGAAACAAAAAGAAACAGCCACATAAGCAGCCATATGTGATGAACAAATGGAGATAAGATAAATGTTTTATAGCATGAAAAAGCCATGCAGATTCAGATCATTTTTATCGCCATAAAGGCAAAATGTACAAAAACACATAATTTGGTAATTTATTAGAACAGAATGCCTAACCATGTGAAGTTAGAACAATAAATTACCGTATATACATTAAGTCAGGATGACCCAGCTAAGGATGAAAACATCCGCTATCGCTAGGCCCAACTTTGTTGATTTAACCTGGAAATTACACCTGGTTTCAACGAAAGGGAGAAATCAATTTGCTAAAGTAAAAGACATACAACTTATATACAGAGTTACATATAGTTATTACAAACAAAGCAATCAATGATGAAACAGGTTTCACTGTATTCGTTTATATAGAATGATTTAATGTGTCGAGAGAAACCCGAACATGAATGTGTATGATTTTTTTTCGGGGGGGGGGGGGTATGTTCAAGGGTGTGTTCTAAAGTAATTTGAGAATACAATATCGGATACACTTTTCAGTGGTGGCAAGTTGAGGAACAGCGTATCTAGAAATATCACGGTGTCTTGTGACATGTAAAAGGGTAATGTGTAAAGTTGAAAACATGCTATTTAAGCAGTCAGGCAATTGATTTTCTAAATATCTGCAGTTAAAATTTTAGAGTTTTCAATTTAAACACATCCGAAACTTTTCAAACTTTGAGATATTTGAATAGCGCGTCATTGTGAGCAAAGTAACGTGCAGAACATATCGAGCGCATGGCTGATTTTTGTAGTTTTAAAAATACGATCATATGAAAAGCCCCGAGCGAGTATCGAGTAATTGGTCGCTACTTGTAAATTGGTCACACTCACATTCCTTTTAGATATATAAATTTAATACATGCTCTTAAAAGATTGCCGCTTGTGAAACATATCATCAGATTGCCCACAGCAGGCAGCATTTACATCGTTTGAAAACAGATTTAACATTTTATTTCTCAAAGTTAAATGGAACGTTGCAGATCCATACTCTGAATATGTGTTGCGATAGCTCACCCAGAATGAACACCTATGCCGTTGAGACAATAGAATTCAATGTACATCTTGACTTACTGCCGCAAAATGTGTGGTTTTCCGAGGTATGGTGAGAGGCCTATGTGTTTGCTCAATATGTCCTTGCAGTGTGTTCAAACTTCGCGAGCCCAACGCGAACAGGAAGAAAAAATGCTAAATGTACAAAATATACCCCAGTATGGTCATATATGCTAAATATGTCTTACATTTGCAATGTAAACAACATTATGCTAGGTATTTAATCTGTATATCCAAAAGGAATGCGAATGAGACCAATTTACAAGTGGCGATTGAACATACAGTATATGCCTTGACCACTCAAAATAGCTGGTTATACTTTTGTGGTACTTGTCTGCCAGTTCATTCGTTTCTCTGGTGTGCTGTCAGATTGGGAGCACATATTAATGGACAATAAAGTATGTTTAGAATATAAACGATGTTTACTTCCAAAAAGCTGTGATAAAAAATATTTTCAAAAATATTACCAAATTTGAGGTTTTCGCTATGATTTTTCGTACATTGTGTATTCCTCGTGTTCAAAACGATATACATACATGTACTTCAAATATCCGCCCCCTGATAATTCTATGTTCCTTTTTGTTTTTGACGATATTATTATGATTTTCTCGCGCATGACAGTTGGACTATCAATTTCTTTTTGATGGAAGCTATAGTGTCAAAACGAAGGTCCTGTGTATAATCTCTGAAGACACAGTTGACAAGTAAGCAAATATGTCCATGACGATGTGTTGAATCTTGCCCTCTGTGTTCATTGAAACACGTGCCGACAGCCAAACATCACATGTATTCAGAAAGACATTTCCAAATCTTTCGACATCTGGCTTTAAGCAAAACAACAAAACCTGGTCCAACTAATGCAGAGGAAGAAGAGTCCAGTTGACAGTAATTCACGCTCGATCGAAACAGCTTCTATGCGTATTGCTATTGTTACAGCTGCTTGAGTGACTCTTCAGAGTACAATCCTCGGAGTAGATATTTGACTATATGTCTGCAGGGATATGTTTTTCAGTTAAACGCATTGCCTCACATATCTAACTGCCGAAGTTTTACACCAAGTGTGTGATACACACTTTGTTCCAATTTGGCTAAGTTTGCAGGACTTACTATTGTTCTTTGTTTTTACTCTAGCTTATCTCGCACACACAGCATTATAACTACAACCGTCTTTTGGGGAAATGAAAAGAGATGGCGATAGAGTGTCTTAATTTTCTTTGCATATGATTTGCATCAAAATCAAAGACAAATTAAATAAATTATTTTGATAAAGAAAGAGCCTAACCAGTGTATTACCAACCAAGACAACATCACCATCGCAAACCAAAGATAAGGCGATCTGATTCAAAGTTAAAGTATTGGCACAGCCAACAAAGCTTGTGAGTTACTGACGTATTCTACATATCTGTACTTCAATCGCATCTACATACCAGTGCAAAAAAAAAAAAGATTTATCTGCAGGTCAGTCGTGTAAAATTATGATACAGGTAAAATAGCGAAAGTACACAGAAACAACCGTTGCCTTGTCTCTGTAGCAACAGAAAATAAATGACGGTAATTAGTAAACGTTCTGCTGTGCCTCTTCTGTACATCAAAGTACCACTCCGCTGAGCAATTACGGCAGGTAAGAGGCGGCAAACATAAAGTTGACAACTGTTCCACCAGGCCCGGTACAGCTGAACAGCAACCGACTAATTTTATTTGCTCTTATCTACAGAGTTAAAGACGCAACCCAATCGCAGCACGAATATGACAAGTTATAGCTGAGAAATATTTTGTCGTTACTTTGAACACCTGAAGCCATTTTCCTGTTCAGATAAGCTAATCATGCGAATGGATCTCTCCGACGAGAAGAAAAAAATGCTCTACACATGGAAAGCAAATATTGGGCATGCAACCTTATAGCAGACCTCATTTAGTGCGTTTTGGCCATGTTAACAAGACGTGTCATCCTGAGCTTGCATACTCCCTACCACACGCTTGATTAAGGAATGGGATGTCATGGAAACGCCAACCAAAGTTGCACTTGTCGCCAGGACGATCAGAGCTGCGTTACCTATTTAATAACATAATCAGTCGCCAATTGATGGCTTGATAACAGACAGAGTCTCTCTCTCTCTCTTTCTCTCTCTCTCTCTCTCTCTCTCTCTCTCTCTCTCTCTCTCTCTCTCTCTCTCTCTCTCTCTCTCTCTCTCTCTCTCTCTCTCTCTCTCTCTCTCTCTCCGTTTTTCTGTGAATAGTCAGCACAAATAAACTGTGAATGCAGCACCAGCCAATCAATTTCCAACTTTCCAGAGTAACCCCCACCCACGCCTACACATAGGCACAAATACATAACAAATCATATCACGAATATTCACCTATTACACTCCACCCCCACCCCCATCCCCACCCCCACCCCCCACTAATGCTCAGAGGAATGCACCTCAAGCGACTGCTCTATATGTAAATAACAGTTGGTCCTATTTAATGGATTTAGCTATTGTTTTGTAATTTAATTGTTCAATTCCACTGATAACACTTGTATTTTTAAACGTTATTATCTTTAACAAATGTGAAAAATCCGGCGATACTGGAGTAAGTCTGACGTTAGTGTCCATTGTAGTATATGTGTTAATTAACTGGGTACTGAGTGCTGCTACGTATATAATATGTGGTTCCATCAATTGTTTAATTTTTGTCGATAAATTGAATTGGAGTGTCTCTCTACCTCTTCACATTTCAATAGATAGGTGGGTAGACAGACGACAGACAGACAAACACACGGACAAATAGATTGATGGGTAGATAGATAAATAGACAGACAGGCACAGAGACAGACAGACATATAGATAGATAGATAGATAGATAGATAGATAGATAGATAGATAGATAGATAGATAGATAGATAGATAGATAGACAGACAGACATACAGATAGATAGATAGATAGATAGATAGATAGATAGATAGATAGATAGATAGATAGATAGATAGATAGATAGATAGATAGATAGATAGATAGATAGATAGATAGATAGATAGATAGATAGATAGATAATGTGTGTATGTGTGTGACAGTTTCATTAATTTGGCCCATCTGAGAAAAATATGTATCACACACACTTTCATGTATTTTGAATTATTGAATCTAGGATATTGCATAATATATTTTAACAAGAGACCCATGGACCTACTGCTTTGCTGACCTTTTTTGGAAACGAGGCAAAATAATATCTTCTATGCGAGTAATGGAGACAGAGACATGAATTCAAACGTTTCAACTTAAATCCTCCTGTTTTGGCAGGCCATGATTAGTTTCCAATGAGGCATGTTTTCTAAAGATTGTTACACATTTTTTTTCAATCATTCTGAAGGCATGTAGGCAAATATACTGTGAACAAATCTTGTTTCCTTTGCATATTTTTACATCCTCCCGTAAGTTTCATGAAAAATCGACAAATAGATAAATAAATAAATGAATAAATAGAAAACAAACAAATAAATAAATAAATAAATAGAAAACAAACAAATAAATAAATAAATAAATAAATAAATAAATAAATAAATAAATAAATAAATAAATAAATAAGTAAATAAATAAATAGATAAATAAATAAACCAACCAATCAACCAACCAACCAACAAACAAACTAACAAACAAAAAAATGAATAAATAAATAAATAAATAAATAAATAAATAAATAAATAAATAAATAAATAAATAAATAAATAAATAAATAAATAAATAAATAAATAAATAAAGACTGTTCTCTCTTTTTTCACATTCTTACGCATAAATTGCATCAAGGGGTAGGTAGCACCACCAATATTGAATTTGACTAATTTCCATACCATTGGTTAAGTCTTGAAAGTAACACGAGACTAAATGGAAAACTGTGGACACCATTGGCAAGCTACCTCTTCTATAGACATCATCAGCAAATTTTCTCTTTTAGCTTTATAGTGCCAGTGACCTGCGATAAAAATGCGAAGGTTATCTATATAACATTATACATTTGTGCAGGCCTTGATGATCAATTTTTCCAATTTTGACCTGTAAAGCATAATTAGTTTTCGAGATTCATCATTTTATCGCTTGCACTACATTTTAGCATGTAATATCAGTCAAAATATAGATGAGGCCACTAATATCTCCGTCAATCCAGATGTCGAGCTCCTCAATAGTACAAAATTTCATAATGAACGGGTAAAATTTGCAGTAGGTACAACATTCACCAGGTTTGAAATTTTGACTTTTATACTCCAGCTGGCCATTGGACCTTGACTTTCAACTGGGATTTTAAAAATGCCATTTTCAAAACAAGCGCCCTGCAATTAACGTTCGAGGTATTGTCTGTTTGTGAAAATCCGGTAGCAACATTTTGAGTTACTCAGGAAAAATGACAAACTTGGCCACACACCGTGGTCCAGATTAATTGGGTCCTGGTGACCCTGAAAAAGGAGCTCTCCAAGTAGACTATTTTGTAGAATGTACTAAGGTCACATTGTCATGTGGAGGCTCAATTGTCCTTTCTACTGACGCTAAATCCCACCATTACAAAAAAAAAAAAAACTTTCTACTTTTCGGGCCTGTGGATCAAAAATAGCTAAAGGTGACTGATATGATGTAACACGTATTGTCACTGGTCGTGATCTATATATCATATAAATTTGGCATGTCAAATACCATTTTACATCTTTCAACGCATTTAACTCATAATTCACGTCAAATTACAGGTGGAGCTACTAGTTTAATACACAAATTATGTTTTAACGTCTTCCATAATTTCATTCATTTCCATAAAGATCCAATGAAATATTAAGGATGATACAGTGACCACAGGATTTTCACATTTTGCCCCATATATTTGATAATATTGTAAATGGCGCCACAAATGTCACCAGACACTCATATTTCAATTAACTCTATAACGTTGGCGTGTTTTATGTGGGGATAGCTTCAAAACTGCGGACAGTATCGATTCTACAGGTAAGGTAAAAGTTAACAGACGGACGGATGCACCTCCGAAGTGAAAGCAGATAACAGTGATCGCAAGGACTGTGCCGCCTTTGGTCCGCAGAGCTAAAAACTATATAAGAACCAATAAACTATATATATATATATATATATATATATATATATATATATATATATATATATATATATATATATATATATATATATATATACGACTTTGTTCAACACCACAGACATGAAATTGCTATGTATTTTAGTGTTACGGCGTGGAGGCATTTCTTCCCATGGATGGAAGTAGTCGGAAAACATAATCTATGATTATCAACAATTGTAGCAGGGACAGTCGTCACATCATTTTTCTTTTTTTGTTTTTGTTTTTGTTTTGTTTTTTTATTTTATTTACGATAAACACTTCGTTTTGTTACTTATTAGCAGCTCGTGGCCTCTCACGGTGTTGACAAAGTTATAGCTAAATCGGTTCAGTTTAAAGATTTTTTTTTTAATTGCCAACACGTAATTTCAAGCAGTTGCTAGGCCACAAGATACGTGTTTACACAAGTAACACTCTCTATTATCACCCATATGTTGTCTGTTCTGGATCACCAGCACGTTGTGGTGTTGACCAAGTAATGAAAAACACGCATGACTTTAATTACCAGAGAGTGCCAAGTAATCACAGACATGGCTTACACATAAGTTTGACTTATGTGACCTTGTAGTTTGTAAGTTGTTAACCACGGTAAATACGTCATTAACTTCTAAAATTAATGGTTTTAATTTAGTTAAACATTGTAATTACATAGTCATGGTGTTCATATCGTGCATATAAAGCCCATTTATAGTTTACGATATACATACATACATACATACATATATATATATATATATATATATATATATATATATATATATATATATATATATATATATATATATATATACTGACAGCCATGCGTAAGTGTTGGTACACCCCAACTCTAATCTAGACGTTTGTTTCATAATGGATGCCCAGTATATTTGTTCTCAATTTGCAGAAAATGGCTTCTATATAGAATATGCATACAGTTTGGTCTGAACACCGAAATCCATGTCCGATGAGCTCTCGCCAGATGGCGACATCATATTGTCAGCAGGTTTCAATACAAACAGCACAGAAGACGTTTCTGCATCATCCCGCTCATAGACTGGTTCGATTATGTGGGAAACAAGCGTACTCTCTGTGAGGAGACCAGCCTGGAGTACACTGTTATTTACGGACGCTTCATCAAGACTCTTAGAGCAAATCTCCATGATTATTTATTCAGCAATTAATAAGTTACTCGACGCACACTAGTGAATGTCAAATTATCGTTTAAATCAATCAATGTCGACAAATTAAAAAGCACAAGTGGCAATCGTGAGAGGCATTCGATAATTATAGTAGATTGATTGCCCCCTAAAGAAGACCTATGACATTCATCTTTGCCACGGTGACCCAGCACTGTCTATCATGGAAATGGACTACGCGGTACGCTTGGCCCACTTGCCAAGTCCCCGTCTACATGCGCGTCACAGATAAAGAGGTAGTTGCAAAGTGGAATCATGCGGGAGGGGTCTGAATTGCGCATCAGACAAGAGCGCTGACTACATGGACTTAGTGGTTTTATTATTGTTAAGTACTAATGGTTCCATGCTTTCGGCAATTGTCGACCAGATTCCCCGAGAAGTCATCACATTTTAATAGAATTATATCTTTTGATCAAGCTACATATTTCACCTCAGCAAATGATGTAGCTTAAGGTGATACAAATAGAGAGTAGAGGGCTCCGACACCGCCCAGTTCGTTCTTCCACAAAAAGCAAGTCATGGTATCAATAATTTTGTTTTTTAACGAGGATTGATGTCATGATGTAATTTTACTTGAAAAAATTTGGCCTTGAATGACCACGCACTTCTTGCTTCCGACGTATTTTTATAATTGAATTAAATTAATCCTAGAAAATTAACGTTCAGTAATTAACAAAATCCGTTTTCTTTTATAGTGATTAGATGACACGTGTACAGACAGGCCAGATGACGCTAACAAAGGTTCAGTATTTCCCAGGTTTAGGTCACATGTGGTATTCTTAGGTTTGTTGAACTGTTTACATGCTTACATAAAATAGCCAAGACCATAGCATGAAACGGGTTACTACTGAATACGTAGTTTAAGACACTGTTGTCGTAAACAAAAGACTTTTTCGAGGACTCTTGTCAATTGACATTGTAAATCGACATTATTGTCCCGTCATTAACCCTTTTATTACCAATTTTCAGAAACTCTGATGTGCCCTTATTGAACATTACGACACAAATTCTTTTTCATTTCAAACCGACCTTTGAGCCAAGTACCAGCGTGCTGGTAGTTGCAGAGACACCATGAATGGTTCAAGTCAACAAATTTCCTCGGTGCGCATTGAGCACAATGCTCACAAGGCGGAGCAAAGAAATCTGTTGACTAAGTCGAAATATGTCTCTGAAAAAGTTATACATGAAAAGAACATTTTGGCAAATAAACCATTAAAAATAGGTATTTCGTAGAGTTGTTCATGTGTGTAGTCTATATTTTAGTCTTTTGATTCCGCTTACACATGTATGGCTCTTTTCAGTTATCTTTAATGCAATACACTGATAAACTCAAACCCGTTCTTTGCTTTGTCTGGCATTTGGTGGCAGTCAATAAAAGGCAGCACCATGGCAATAAAACCACTACAAACCTACTTTTATGGTGATTTGAGTTCTATTCTATGACACATCACTAACACTGAAGCCATAATCTGTTATTTTCATTCAGTATATTAAAGCAAAAGGAAGATGCGAAATAACAATAGAACATAAAGAAGAATTCGTAATTTGCCCGATATTTGCTATGGGGAGTAACATTCGCTGCGAGGTATCTTGCTGTCATTCATAAATGTAATCAATTTCAAGCCATCTTTCTTATAACAAAGAATAATTTCACAAGTTTTTGCGCTTTGAATGGAGTCGGCATTGTAACATCAAAACGAGGTCTCGAGTGCTTCACTGGATAGCCCCTACATGACGCTCAGTTCATGTAGCAGCTATCCAGTGATGTGTGTATCAAATTACATTCCTATCAAGTCCGAAAGGAATGCAAAATACGGATTGGGAGAAATGTATTTTCACTGCATTGCTACAGCCTATTTAAATATTGGTACAGTGAAAGACATCATAGGTGTGCTAGACGGATCCTTTCTAGCTCAGGTAGCCAGTTTTACGCGAAATCATCTTTTTAAATATTTACTTATTAATCAATGTATTAATTAATTAATCTATCTATCTATCTATCTATCTATCTATCTATCTATCTATCTATCTATCTATCGATCTATCTATCTATCCATCCATCCATCCATCCATCCATCATCCATCCATCCATCCATCTATCCATCTATCTATCTATCTATCTATCTATCTATCTATCTATCTATCTATGTGTCCATCCATCCATCCATCTATCTATCTATCTATCCATCTATCTATCTATCTATCAATCTATATATCTATCAATCTATATATCTATCAATCTATATATCTATCAATCTATATATCTATCATTCTATATATCTGTCTGTCTATTTATATATTTCTCTATGCGTCTATCTATCTACCTATCTATCTATCTATATTTATTTATTTGTTTATTAATTTATTAATTTATTTGTTTAGTTATTCTTTATCGTTATTTATATTTATCACTAACCCAACGTTCTGCATTTCCCAGTAATGCTTATTCTCCTTACCAAGCCTATCTAATGCCTATAATTATCATTCAGGTGTTTACCGTTCATAATAGTATTTATTATCACAGTTGTTCACCTTCACAAAATTTTATAATCAACAATGACATCCATGTCCTTCTGACGGGTCTTTTATCAGCCATCAAATTCTCACCTTCCTATTAGTTGTCTATAATCAGCAATCACATTAGCATCCTCCTGACGTGGGTTATAATCAGGCATCGCGTTGTCACCCTCCTGCTAGTTTTGTATTATGGGAATCACATTCATATTTTTCTGTCAGGTTTCAAAAATTAGCAATCACATTCAAATTCTTCTATCATCAGCCGTCTTATTGAAATCCTTGTGACGGGTATGTAAAATCAGCAATCACATTCACATTCTCTTGACAGGTGTCCGACTTTTATCAACAATTCATACACATCCTCCTGATACGTGTGAATAATCAGTAACAAGATTTACATCCTTCTGTCAGGCGTCTGTTATCAGCAATCACATTTACACCCCTTCGACAGGTGTGCATAAACAACATTCCCATGCACACCCTCCTTGCATGTACAAGGTGTCTATACTAACTCACTCACTCACTCTTGCATTTACGCTGTATTGAAATACCTGAACATCAAACACTATAGCTCACAATTGTATCATCCCGAACTATGTACAGATCTCCTTGTCCTCCTGTTGCGTATTTTAGCTAGGACCTCTGCCTCATATCTGTACCCATTGTTCATATATTTCCCGTGTAGGTAAGCATTATTACCTCTCGCTCTCTCACCTTTTATGCAAAGAGGCGTTGCAATAGCCTAGGCAACAGTCGGAAAAGCAGACGACTTTAGGATTGTATGACAAAGTCTGTGGTGGGGCAGGCAGACCATTGCGTTCCAAAATAATATGGCGTGTACAGAATGTGATACGATCTGAGTCACGTTTGGTTTTGTTATTGCTCCTCATTTTACTATAACAGTATAAATGGATACATAATACTTTGGAAGCCATAATTACGTTAAGCGGTGCACATTAATGTTTCACGAACAGTGCTGCAATCAATGTGAATACAAACAAACACATTAGCATTTTAGAAAATGTAATTATTGCTCTCAAATATCTTGACCTTTGTGATTGTTGGTTTCGACTCTGAATCAAGCGAACGTGAAGCAAACTTTGCCCAGGATACGAAAAAAGCCTGCCTTGCCACCACCGATCCAATAATAAATAATAAATAAAGCTGTCACACGCATACATGCAGATGGAGAAAAGGATAAAACGTCCACATACATACATGCATGCACACATACATACATACATACATGCATGCATGCACATACATACATACATGCATGCACACACACACACACACATATACACACACACATATATATATATATATATATATATATATATATATATATATATATATATATATATATATATATATATATATATACTGCCTTAGGAGAGGATTAAGAGTGCATTCTAAGACCAAATTTTTTTTTTTTTTTTTTTTTTAATTTAAACGTTCATCTTGGCAAATTGACGCTTTAGCACATGTAATATGGTAGGCAACCAGGACTGCTGAGTCCTGGCGCGCACGACACATGCACCTGTGTCATCTCCGAGTGGCGTTTGGGGGGGGGGGGGGGTTACCTAGTTGGTAATCTTTGCCACAACGCCTTGATATGGAAGGTTTCGAGTTGTATCCTCGGGCAACCTAACCCATTCACGCTACAAGCATCTTAACTCTTTCAACGCCAAGTTCGGACTGGAACATCAGTGTTCTTTGGTGCGCATGAGGCCAAAACAGGCCCAGAAAGTTTATGTTGCCCAATTTTAGAGTCTCTGCACCTTCGGGCATGCTGGAACTTACATGAAAGGTCAGTTTACGAAGAATATCAATGTAGTCTTACTATGGCAATTCAGGGCACATTGACATTTGTCATAAATGGCAACGAAAGAGTCCAGGCGTCAACGTTCTTTCTGTAGCCAATTCAAATGCCATCGACCAGAGATTTTCCCATCATCGAGGTATTTCTTTCAGTGTCGGCCATGGCCACTACCGCGTGTTTACAATTCTGTTCTCTCACCTGACAGCAAAGACTGCTTTGTAATTATACTAGTCTTTATTAAACTTTAATGTGATGTACAGATATATGGCGGATTTTTTAATGTTTTCAATATATTCTTCCGTGTTTGGCAGAAAAACAAAACGTTCTCTGTCAAATACCCAACGTTTAGAGCTTCAAAGCTAAAATTAGAAATAGTCCAGCGGATAAGCTAAAGTATTGTTCAAATTGTGATAAAAGCATCAAATTTAGCCAGTTTGCACTTTTGGACATGGGAATTAATATAAAACCGAGACCCTACCTGAATCTTGCCCACAAAGTCCTATATTTTGAATTCAATATGGCCGCCATAATCAGACATATTTATTCCTAAGTGATATGGTAAGATATTGTTCAACTTGTGATAACTTGTGATAAAAGCATCAAATTTGGCCAGTTTGTCTTTTTTAACATGGGAATTAATATAAAACCAAGAACCAAAGTGGGTCGCACCCACAAGCTCTTATATTTTGAATTCAAAATGGCTGCCATTACCGGAATTATTTTCCTTAAGGGATAGGGTAAGATATTCTTCAACCTGTGATAAAAAATCAAAATTGGCCAGTTTGGCCTTTTTGACTTGGAAATTGAAATAAAATCAACACCCTGGCTGCGTCACACTCAAAAGTTGGAACATTTAGAATTCAAAATGGCCGCCATAACCGGAACTAGTTTATATTAAGGGATGTGTATGATATTGATCAACTCGTGATAAAAGCATCAAACTGGGTCAGTTTGTACTTTTTGACATATGGATTAAAGCAAAACCAAGACCATAGCTGGGTTGCACCCACAAGTTTTAATATTTGGAATTCAAAATAGCAACCATAAGCAGAACTAGTTTTGCCTTGGGGATACTGGTAAAGTACGGTATTGCTGTATTTGTGATAAAAACTTCAAATTTAGCTAATTTGTGCCATTAGATATGGCCATTCAGGTAAATTTAAGACTACCTGGGCCAAGTCCATCAGCTTCAATATTTGGAATTCAATATGGCTGCTACAGCTGGAATTAGCTTTTTTTCAGCAGCTAGGTAATCATCCAATAGTAAGAACACCAAAGAACACCAAAACTGTTTACAAAAAAAAAAAAAAAAAAAAATGCCCAAGTGAAAAGCACTTCAACAAACCAATGAATTCCTAAAATTGAAATAATTTTGTAACGTCTTTTAAATTCAATAATGTCCTGTTTGCCATAGAGAGGTAATTGTATACACTAACAAAATGCCAACTATTGTGGAAAAAAGTTGTGTAGCATCTGATTTAATCCCTATGGCAACCCCCCCCCCCCCCCCACAAAAACAAAGACCTGTGCATGGCAGGGAAGCTCTGTGACATTTACATGGTCCTCGACATGCTTTCTTGCAATCACAATGTATAAGTTCATGACATGCCTTAGATGCCTCTGGTAGCATGCTGCACAAAGGATTCCAACCATCAGAAGAGTTCTCCCAACCCCAGGCACCGGGCTGGGAAGTTCCTGAAGAGGCATGTGTGACTGTCTCCATATGTAGCCAGCCTGGTAGATAGCTCTTTTGACATGTTCCAGAAGAGCTGCCTGGGTAGGAGGAATGTTGTCAATTGTTCTCATTCCCTGGGCAAAAAGAGTTTGCCATGCTTCATTGAGCTTTGTCAAAGGGCTTGTTCTGCTGTACATCAACACAATATATCTTTCTATCAACTGAAAAGTTCCATCATGTTTGGCGGTTGGTCCAGATGACAGTGCCTGAAATGCTGGGGTCACAACTTGAAATGCTTGCCATGTCTCATATGCAGTTTGTTTGCCCCTTCCACAAAACGCTGATACGGTATCACAGGCTGTGACAGAAGCAATTGTATGGAATGGAATGTATCTCAAATGTTTCCCAACCCCAAAGGCCACCCACAACTCAAACAGTTCAAGCTTTATGAAAAAAGCAATTGCCAGCACCAAGACATCAGAGTCCACTGTCCGTATCATAACTTTTGAGTACCCTTGTTGACTTCCATGTGCAGCATGGAGAGTAAGCCGAGTATCAGCTTCTTCGTGGTTGCAGGGAGCAACATTTTTCTTGTCGATTGGTTGGGAGCTGAGAACATCATCCTTAAAGGAACTGATCACCATCACACCTTGAAGATGGGAAGTACATTCTGCTAAAAATTGGAATAACTCGGATTTGTTGTCATCTGATTGCAGAAAGCTTTTCCAATTTCCTGGAATGATGGCACTTGCACAAACATGGCGCTGAATACCTTGACCTCAGGTTTCCCTTGTGTGCTGCTTTAGGCTATTGGGAATGTATCTGTCCCAAACAATATAAAGTCTCCTAACAGTTTTGGCTTGGTCCTCTACATAGGACAGGAAAACTTGCATTGCATAATCTTAAAATGTCTTGCATTTTCCAGGTTGAAGCATATTCACTATTGCAGCACCATCCAATATTTTCATATATACTTCTGGAGCATTTGTACATGAGCCCATTTCAAGACAACTCAAAATCTCGGATTTTTTGGCAACTCTTAGTTTTCCCATTGAAGACAAAGGTGGACAATTTTGATTTTCATGTTTGAAGAACTCTTCAAGATTCCCATCTCTGGCCTGACATCCAATATATAACCTTGCAAAGAGGTTGCAGTCATTTTTGAAGGATGCTACTTGTGTTTTCACTTTGCCATGAGTTGCCTTAGTGTTTTCAAATAGAGGAAGCTTGTGCTTAGGAATTGTATCAGTAATTGGACATGAACAGTTTTCCGGACTATCTGTTGTGAACGTTTTGTACTGTGACTGACCAACTTCTTGAACCGTTTTGACAGTTGTAACTACAAACTTGGGCATAATTTCCTTGGTATCAAGAACAAGAAGCTCAGCACTATCTTCAGTGAAAGGATTGCCCATTTCTTCCATTACAGATACCAGGGCTTTAACATCTTTGGCAAAAGTATTTTGAACATGCAAAACTTGCTCATGGTGGCGTGTATTTCCAGACACACCAGAGCTGAGACCAGCTTCAAATTCTGTCACTGCTCTAGCAACCTCAGGTCCAGCTACCATACAGCGTCGCAGGGCTGCTGGGCTTTCAGTCAGGCCAACAACTCCTCCTTCATCCTTGATAATTGCATTTTCCTCTTCATGGTTTTGGTCCAATTTAATCAAGGAAAAGACATGCTAAGTTTCTTGAACTACGAATTTTCCAGCCTGGAAGTCGGCAAATACTGTTGAGTGTTTATCCTTCAAAGTAACCATGTCTCGGATATGGACAGGTAGCCATCTTGCATAGTGACTGTGGTCTAATGCAAACACCCAGGGTACTTATTGACCAAGAACTTAAATATACAGTGGAAAATTGCCCTCTCTTAATGACCTGATAATTTCCATAACACTATGTTCCAGTTCCAAAGCCATAGACCATAATTTGAACTGGGGATGATTCTTAGATTGTTCATTGGTCCAAGTTGTGCAGTCAAGGGGGTCACTTTTGCTGTCCACATATATCTTGTAAACATTTTTCTGGAGGACATACAGTGTACAAGCACTGACCTGATGGGCATAACTTGAACGGGTCACATGAGATATTTTGAGGAGGGCATCAGCTTTCCCTGAAGTTGTAACAACTGCTTGGACTAAAGCATTGACCCTTCCACTGTTCTCAGGCCACTGGCCAAGCACCCTGAGAACTGCCATGTCTATCTGCAGACCTCCAAGCATCAAAACATATTTGTCCTCCCCAAAGACATCTGGCTTGTTCCACTGAATCTGCTTTCCAAGTGCAAATAGAGGTTGATACATAGACAAGACAGGAGTTTGATATGGATTAATATGTTGCACTACTTCTGTCACAACCCTCATGGAGTGGAATATCATTGCTGGGGTATGGGCAAAATCGGGGAATAAAGGGAGCAAGGCAATTACTGCTACAGGTCGAGGATCTGTTGTCTGTATGAATGCATGGTAAGCAGACCAGGAAATATGGTCCTTGTGTTCTAGTGTTTCCTTCTTAAGCTGCTCTTCAACTTTTTGCAGCTATTCATACTCAGATTTTATACCGTCCACAATCAAGTTTGATGGAGGCATTGTTGGCCGATATTCATATGGCGCATACTGGTCACTGGTGTGGATTTCAACAGGATGGATTTCTGTGTATGATTGTGGGAGCTGTGAAATGGACTTCTGCTTAGGAATGTAAGGATCAATCACCATCAAACATCTGCTAGTGCCGAGACAGTTTTCACTTGGATGCTGAGTAACAGAAATTGCTGTTCCATGAAATGAGTGTTTGGAAGTGCGGGCGCTTGGATTATGATCTATATTGTCAACACTCCCAGTCATAAATACGCCCTTTTTAAGCTTTGGTGGACACACCAACCCCTCTCTCTCTCATACAGAGCACATACACTGTTGCCCATATCAGCAGAAATTTGAAGGACTCTGTCATATGATATGGATAGCCCAAGCCTGTAAAGTTTATCTACAAGTCTCTGTTTCCGTGTCTCAGCATGCATGACAAGCCCAACATATATTGGCAGAGGAGTTTCCTTGTCAGTACTATGTCGTGTTGTTGCTGTTGCTGTTGCTCTTGCACGTGTGACAGAATTGAAAATTAACAGTTCTGAAATGAGAAAGCTGCTTTTGCACTGAAGTCATGTTGTGAGGCATCATTTTCAATCTCGGATCCTTCAAGAATCATATGTACAAAGGAAACCAAGGTCTGAGGGACAGCTTGGTTTCTGCAATCTGACTGAAATGATCCATTGAATGACCCCTGCTTCAAAAGTATTTCTTTTCTGATAATTTTAGCAGCTATCACCAAATGGATGGCATTAGCATCATGGCTGTCATATCTGGCAAACTGGAGAGCTGCTCCAATATTCTCAGAAAAAGCTAGCATCACATCCCTCCCTTCATTATATGCTTGCAGACCAGAAACATTTTCGAGAATTCTCTCTTTTAATCTGGTAGAATTTACTCACTTTGGAACATATGCTCCAAGTTCTTGTAGCCTTGTTGTTTACAGTTTCACCAGGTTAGAAAGTTTGAATACAGCTGGGGCTGCACTGCCAGTTGTTCTTACTTCCTCAATGTCGTAAACAAGTTGTGCCAGAGCAATGGCCTCGAGTTTTGCTTGTTTACTATCATCTGCATCCTCGTTTTCCACATTTCTAGCTCTGTTATACATAGCAACAAGACAATTTCCATGATAGTGTGCATCTAGTGCATGCATGTCACCTGCAGCCAATTTTGCTAGCAATTGTGTGTCTTGCAACTGTACAGCACACCAACGTACATTTTTGTCAACATCAAATGTGGATGTATGATGCAGCTCTCCTGCAGTGTCATCACAAAAGAAGCAATGCATGACATTTTTTGATGCTGTAGCTGTTGGCCTGCCTATGTTTGAACGTGTTTTTACTGCAACTGACAGACAAGAAGAGTCACTTTCCTCAGATTTCCTTTTTTTGTGCTCTCTGCAACTTAAGGTTATTGAATTTATTAAAACAGGACTTGTGTCATACAGCCTGTTTGGCACACAAAGTTCCCTGAATGCCTACACCTTCATCGAGACGAGAAAGTGTCAAATTCAATGGTAAAGAACCTAGCTGCTGAAAAGAAGCCAGATTTTTGACAAGATTCTGCCTTGTACTATTGGGTGGGCATACCAGTTTTTCATCTCCATGCTCTTGGCATAAAGCACACAATGTCTAATCTGTTTTGTTTTCACTACTCATTTTGCTGCACACAGAAATCACTACTGTCAATATACTAGTATCACTTGTATACTGCTTAACTATAAGATAGTCAACACCAATATCATATGTAAAATGCTTGTGAAACTAATGGAATATAAATATGTACAAGACTATATATTCTTTGAATGAGAGTAATTACCACAAAACATCGGGAGTAAACCTATACTGATTGTTGATCAGGAAACATCCGTGTCCTATATATAGTAGACCTGACAACTATTATTTATTTCAAGGCAAAATTAAGCCAGAGGCCAACTGCCAGTGACCACAATCATAGCAATTATAACATATTCCTTAGCAATAAAGTACTGCCAATATCTATAGAATAACTATCAAACAACACAGTTACTCTTATGAGTATGTTGAACCAACAAGAGAACACAACAAGAAAAACATAATGAATTCCAAGAAAACTTCAATTCAGCGACTACCCAACAGACCTTAAACCCTAGGAACGATGCCGAGTTATATATTAACCCCAAGAGAAAATACAGATGACCAAAACACAACAAGTTACATGCAAACAAACCAAGGGACCCAAACCACACCTGGTGGAATGACCACTGAATAGCCAAAGAAATCCAAGGCAAACCAAAGATCAATCGCAAAGAGGACCTCTGAAACCAAATACACCAGCAAACTTAATGAAAAACGTATTTGGTATAACTGAGTTTACCTCAAAGACCAAGTTAAAACGTACTGTGAAAATTTTTGTATTGATTTATCTGTATGCTGAAATTATGTACTGAAGAAAATTATCATATGGCAACACGTATTTAAATACATCAATTCAATTAGGAGGCTAAACCTGTCATCTATGTATAGATCAAATACAAACTATTTAAATGCATATTCTGATTTACATGTATATGTATACACACACACACATACATATATATATATATGTGTGTGTGTGTGTGTGTGTGTGTGTTTCTCTGCGTCTGCATTTATGCAGGAATACCTGTGAAAAGATTGCAATCAACGCTCTCAACACTTAACAGTACACCAAAATAATATTTTTATGTAGACATGTAGGCCCATAAGGTATTCATATAAGCGTAACGGTTATAGTGGACATTTAGGCAACGATTTTTAAGTATTTATCCCAAAATTTAAATTGAGCACCAATGTACCATTTTTCAACTTTATTTTTCAATATTAAAATAAATAAATCACTCTTAAGTGATGGTAAAATGACAATTAAGAAATGCTAGCCTGATATTTCTACGAACATTAATTTCCTTATGGCGGCCATCTTTGATTCCCATTTTAAGCCTGTTTAAGGCAAAACTAAACTTGGGTCTCGCTTTTATATGAATCTCCATACAAAAATCTACTTATGTGCCAATTTGAACAATTCTCTGGATTTTTGTGGCTTATCCGCTGGATTAAAATGGTATTTTTTTTAAAACGTAACTTGACAGACAACCGACCACATAAATCTTGATCTATTTCACGTGCGGTTATTACCTGACTCTAATAAATGCAAAGAAACCAAAGATAACCTAACGGTTAACTTATTTGCAAAAAAGAGTGTGTCCAATTAAGAAAAAGACACACACGCAGATGATTAATAATTGGGAACTAAAAATAAGCCAAGTCGACATCTCAGCTTGGCAAGCCGAGTGAAGCTTGGCCTGTTTTTGAAGTGGGTCATTCGAGACAGGGAATGACCTTTTCCCACTCAACTTGTTAATTTACCCTGTTGCAACCAGAATCAAACTTCTCTGTTTTCCTACCTCTGGGGGCTAATTTCAGTGAAAACAAAAATATGCAGTGTAGTTTATTGATAGTAACAAACACAAGTGAATCACTTTACAGTTAAGCCAGGCTTCCACCAATAGCAGTTGCTTCCCTTATTTCAAGTTTGATCTCTGTACATTTTTATGTTCAGTGAGAGAAATTTATCCCTGATGACAAATGGTCCAGGTAGAGATGAGGCTTCGCTGCGCTTGCTTAGCTGAGATGTCTATTTGGTTCATTGAGAGACAATACTTTCCACAGCGTCGAGCATGCAAAGACCAATAGGGTATGCCACGTCACTATCTTGCACGTTGGCACCTGCTTTCTGCATCATTTTCAACGGATGAACTAAGGAAGGGTTTTTTTGGGTGGGGGTGGGGGTGGGGTTCTCGCAAGGTGATTCCACCTGCAAAAGGGGGGCATCGTGGACGAGTTACGAGTAGTTCCACCTTCAGGCGACATGCTCATTGGCAACTTCGTCCCTTTGTACCCGGGTTGCACCCTAGCCGCTCAGGGCAAAACCGTTGGCATGGGCCTTGCCATCCCAATTAGTTTAATCTAATCCAATCCAGTTGCAAGGCACCTGTTACTAAATATATGTGACGACAAAAGTGTCAAAGTGAAGTGCAGAAACTAAATCCAGGCCGTTCAGAGGCTTATATTATTGTGAAGCAAGGCGGTCTGCTTTCGTCAATTATCGTTTTGGTGGTGCACACTGATGATTTTTCTTTCAGTTTTATTGATCTTTTTCGAATGTTATATCGTACTCTGATTTGTCGGGGAGGTCGAATATTCTGGTGAATTAGTCGTACTTCTCCCTGTCAGTGCATCGTGTCAAAATTATTGAATATCTGTACATCTTTATTGCTTGCTTATTAACCTTTTCACTCCTTTACTTCCTGGATGACTGACTTACTTATGTAACGAAAACTTTACTGGCTTGCTAGTCAGTCAGAGCTGTTCTCCTCGGGAGCCTGGATACCAAAATAATAACAATAATAATAATAATAATAATAATAATAATAATAATAATAATAATAATAATAATAATAATAATAATAATAAGAATAATAAGAATAAGAATAATAAGAATAAGAATATACAAACGACAGAATCGTAGATTCAATATGGAAGACGACATCAGGTATTAGTGTGTGACATTATTGAAGAAATACAAATTGCACAGTATATGCAGTAGTGTGGCATGCTAGTCATGATACACTGATGTAATGCAAGACATTACTATAACCTATAAAGGTAATAAGATACGTACGCGCTTTGGATGGTTTGTTTAAAGAGATGCGAACTCGCAGCTTTGCACACTTCATTTGGCAAGCTGTTGCACGTTTCTGATCGGGTGAAAGACAAAGACTATTTAAACTTTTCTAGTTTCGGGTCTGAGGATGTAAAGCTTTTCATTGCGGATTTGTTGTCCTTCCATTATGGAACTCACGGTTATATTGAAACTCGTGAACAGAGGTGTTTCGGGGCCATTAACACATTTATACACAAGGGACCCCAATGAATAGAAAGGAGTATATCAAAGACTTGCCACCCTAAAATTCGAAAACATGAAGAAGGATGAACCGTGAAATCAGTCATTCTGAGAAAAATGACATCATTTTCACCCTGACAGGTCTAAATCAATATCTATTGAAGGTGTGTTGCAGCCCGAGTTTATGTGCCGTTTACTTTATGGGTAACATATCATGCAAGTCATCCTGTCCATTATTATTGCCATGACTAATGCTGGAGTTACTATTTGTAACTAGGTGCACAACGCTGATCTCTGATGTGGAAGTGAATTTGTTTATGGCGCAATTCAAGCAAGCATATTCCTCATTTAGATATAATTCATTGAAAACATGGTACATGCCCACTTAGCAACAATACGATTAGATGAATTCCGTGGCTAAACCTTCACTTGTAAAACAAATATCGCTGGGATATGCATTGCTAAGATAATAAACACATAAACTCAACTCCAGTCTCTACCTGTACTTAAAGTGGAACTCAACATTCCAAATCGCTGAATAAACTCAACAAGTGTTTTGGGTAAAGGTTTTTGATGTTATTTTATTTTATTTTGAAACATTGAATATATCTCGAAACGCATTCAGGTTAAAATTACAAATCTTGTGCTATTATGAAAGCAACACACTTATCTCGAAAAATGTAGCTTTGCATCAAGATTAATGTGTGTGTGGGGGGGGGGTTTAAATGAATTTGTTGCTTAATTTTTCAACAAGTATAGCTTGCAAAGCAAACGAGCCCAGAACCCAACATTGTGAAATAACTGTTTTCGTTGTCCAAAAACTAAAAAGTTCATTGTTGCCATGAACAGCTGTAGCAAAATGTTTCGTATACGTATATGCATCTTTGACGTCCATCAAGAATACAGCCTAAGGTACGATGATGATGATGATGATGATGATGATGATGATGATGATGATGATGATGATGATGATAATGATGATGATGATGATGATGATAAACGCTTTTTAGACAGTAAATTACACACCCATCTACGTCTTTCATTACTCTGAACGGCAAAAAAGTTTGATATTTGTATACTGTGTTCGAACGTTACGTTTATAGAGATTTCCTATCTAAAATCACATTCGATGCACAAAAATGGAAATGATAATCGTGATGGTGATGATTTTTTTTTCTGTAACGAGAAGCAGAAACAAATTATTGGTAACAGTGCTTACCAATAATTATTATTTCAGAAGACACGAGAGCTTAGTTTGGGGAGTATCTAAAGCAATACTAGTGTTTGTCGGTTTCAACCGTATGACTATAAAAATATATTCGTCCAGAATAATCAAGAAACAAAAGGAACATGCTAAACAATCCCCTTCTATTTTCTTGAAAAAACTGCAATATGCTGTTCGATAATGACTTCCTCTGGTTTACATCTGACAAAAAACAACATGTTCTATTGGGCTTGCTCGGTCTTTTCCTTTCAGTTATTGTCCATTGATCAGTTGCTCTTGTTGGCATTTTCCAAACATATCATCTTCTAAAGGGACCAGCTTAGTTTTATGCACCGCCGTTTCCATTGTAGCGGGTCCATGGCAACGGTATAGTTACCGAGCGTTTTGTCACCGAATTAAAAGCCACAAGAATTCTACAATAACAGGAAGCGTGTGACAAACGGGGCTTTTTTTCTAAAGATGTTCAGATGAAAATCTCTCTACGGTTTAGCCCACCCAGGAATTGTTATGCTGTTACCTGTTTGAGAATAAGATCAAACGCAGTCTCTGTATGCAGCCTCAAAAAGTACACTTGTACAAATATGTTGACCGAAATAATACAAACAATTGAAAGCTGAAAGCTACACACAGACACATACACACACACACACACATTATATATATATATATATATATATATATATATATAAGAGTGGAAGCCATTTTTCCCCCATTATTCAAGATATTAAAATATATGGTCATCTTCGACTGCGACCATAATAGTATTTTCCCTGAATATTCAGTACTCCGATTTTTTTTCATTCTTTACTCCTTGGCAAAAATGTGTAGGAAGGGTATTGTTGTGATGTCATTATCTATCCACCCGTCCGTCCCTTAGTCCAAACTTGTTCCCTTGGAAATAACCTACAAATACAAAGGCTATCACACAAGATTAATATGTGGGATCTTTTAATGAGGGAGGGGGTTTACTTATTGGCGACTTCGAGTTTCCTTTAAGGCCACAGGGCATGACATGTTCATACTATTCGCGATAATATAAGAATTAAAAATGCTACCGCAACCAAATGTGGCGTATGCAAACTTCTCATAAAGAGCATGGCTTACATCGCATAGTAGTGACCTTGATTTGATATGAATATCATTACATTGACTCGTTACTTTTGCATTCAGTTAATTGCAGGAGATGTACCTTGATAACTCGAGAATGGAGCGAGCTTTTCAAATAAAAAAATGGTACATGAGCTCTTGTTATGCGGCGATTTTGGAGGCTATATCACACAAGTAATGTGGACCCCATCTCACGGTCAAATAGGGAAACTGTATCAAAGTACGATCAGCAAATCTGCTATATGTGCCCCAGTTATGGGGTGCTTTGGATGAAATGGTACACGAGTGACGTTGACTTCATTTCAAGGTCACACAGGTAACTTGTATCCCCCACCCCCACCCCTAAAAAATGCTGGGCAAATCTGATAAATAAGTATATGTGTTCTTGCTATGAACTACTTTAGGTGGTACAGTGCATGAATAACGCTGACCTCATTGCAATGTCATATAGGTAGACTTTTTTAAAACACATTGGCTAATTAAAAAACCTGATATTGATGAATCCTAGGTCAATGGTTATTGTTAACAATTATAGGAAAGTAGGTACGGCGTTTCATTGGTGTTGTTAATCTTGACCTGAAGTGACCTCAAAGGTTACTGGGGTCCACGTTTTAAACCCCAGTGACAGCATGGCAACTTTAAAATGAACTTTTTTTTTTTTTTTTTCCGAAATGAATTTTGAACGTGTTCCTCTCATGGAAGCCTCGGGCGCAACCAGCATCAGAGTTGTATACACGAGGAGCACGTGGACCGACGGGTACTGGGGGCATAGAGCTGCCTTTTTTTATTGGCGAATGATTCAATTGTATAATTATATCATGTCCTAAATTATTTGTAACTTAGACTCAGACTCAGACTCAAACAGGTATTTATTTGACAAAACACAATTTACATGATACTGACAAGGTAATACAAAACATTGAATGAGTACAAATACAGATACACTAGATGCATTACCAAGAAAACACGTAAAAGTCACGGTGGCCCCAACTAAGGATGTACCATCCGCTTTCGTTGGGGCTACCTATGAATTGATTTAAAGAAAAACAGGATAGAGGTTGTCACTGACACAGTTTATAATAATTCACAGTAAAAATTCGTATCACAAACCATATTTCAGAGTATCACGTACAGTTACGCCCGGCTAAAAGTTAACAGCCAAACGCCTTTTTCGCGTTTTGCTGGTGTTTGGTTTGTGTTTGGAAACGTTTGAAAACGGTTGGAATGTGTTTGGAAAGTGTTTGGAATGTGTTTGGAAAGTGTTTGGAAAGCGTTTGGGAAAAATCTCAAACACTTTTACAAAACGGTCGAACACTTTAACAAAGCTACCGAACACTTCTCCAAACGCGATCAAACACTTTCCAAACGCGTTGAACAATTACCCGAACGACTTCAAACACTTTCACAAACGCATTCAAACACTATGGATTTCAAACACTTCCATTTAAATGATGAAAAATCTCCAAACGTATTTTCAACAGGTCCAGCAATATATGATGTACCTACATGTAAATGTGCACTTATCCAGCATGATAGGTTGTATATATTTATATAAAACACGATCCAAATACGTTAACCCAAGTGTCTAATTCAACTAAATTCAATTAAAGACTTCATTTGAGATGTCATGAATACTTCATCATTCAAAAACTTTTTCGGAGTAAATCCATAGGCAATATCATGATCAGATCATGATTCATGATCTGATCATGATATTGCCTATAAATTTACTCCGAAATAGTTCCTAATTTTCAATTAAAATATATATAATTACTCCAAGGACCGATGGAGTATCGCCTGGCTTACTCCACTGGAGCTAATTCTATTGCTTGGCTTAGTAAGCCAAACAATACTTAAATTGAGCTGCTTTTGTATTTCCATTCGAAATTTTAAAAGTTAGCCTTTTTTCAAGAACTTCACTTTAAGAAAAAGTATGATAGCGATAGGGGATACTTGCTACTAAAAGATCTGTAACTTTATAATAAATGAAGTGTTAAACCTGTTAATGTAGGCATATTAATTGTTTTCCTCTACCTATACTTATTTTCTTCCTTAATTAGGTATGACCATGTCTTGATATGGTTGATTACCAGTAACAATATAAATATTAGAAGGTAAAGGTGACAAATGAATATTTCCAGGAATTATTTGTCACTGACTCATTTTTTCTTTTCTTCATTTCATGTTAATGTGAATCAGATATAAAGCGGAATTTGATTTGTGGAGCCCAGATTAGTGAAGTTTGCATCTCTGAAAATCCAAATAGTCCGTATGAAAATGCAGTGGCAAATGCCAGGAAAACGCATATGAGGGCATCTATTTTTGATAATTTTCTGCGGGCGGCCCCCCAGACCCCCCCCCTCCCCCAAAAGCTTCGTGCCGTCAGCACTCGCATTCGGGCTTCAAGTCACTGACCACCCCCCCCCCCCCCCCAAACATTCTGGATCCGCAGTATATCTGAGGGTTTAACACTTTCTAGTCTGAATCAACTGCTTTTCTCGGCCCGCTCTGGGCGCCGGCGCCCAGAACGCGCCGATAAAAGCTGTTGACTAGTCGCTAATGGCAGATATGACATGTTGGCATTCGTTGGAAATGTCTTTAGATGAGGAATTCAAATATGAAATCTATTGATAGTATATCATCTGTGCGAGTCCGCATATTATGTGGACTCAGACTGCAAAGTGTTAATTTTATGTCCCCACCAAACAATCAAATAACTTATGGGCTGCTCATACCTAAATTCAAATCGAATTGACTGAAATTGTGACATTTTAAAAACAATTCAAACTGGTTATCGAGCAACATTTTTAGGTGATACTATATGTGATATGTTCCAAAATATCACTTGCCGACCCATTTGCCACTTTCCCGTGACCTACGGGACATATTTTGTTCTTCCAATTCGAATTGTATTGACTGGCTGAGATTAGTTTACGTCCACTGAAGCAAATTCAGTGGGTGGTGTTATGTACATCTTAGAAGGTAGCATCTGTTGCGTTTTGCACTGTATCACAGGCAGAAACCAGTTGCAATTTTTTCTCACGCAAACAAGAAATCAATGATATAGCCTACAATATATACACATGCATTGTAAGTGATACATGTACAAACTGTTAGATAGAACTGATTTTTTTTTGAAAAAGCATAATTTCAACTTTATTGTGAAATATACATAGTAGAGCTTTTTTGGCTTAACCATAAATGAATGCATGCACGTGTTGTTGGGATTTTTAGGTGCTGATAAGCTTTTGAGACACTTGTTAAAAAATATTCTTGTCATTAGAATTTGATTACCAAATGTACTGTACATGTATCACATACGTTTGGCGCAAAGTGTAAACTGTTTGAAAGCGTTTGGAAAAGTGTTTGGAAGCGTTTGGCAAAGTGTTTGTAAAGCGTTTGGAAAGTGTTTGCAAAGTGTTTGCTACGCGTGTGCAAAACGTTTGACTTTTACTGAAAGTGTTTGGGAAACGTTTGGGAAACGTTGGTGCGTTTGGCGTTTGTTAACTTGAACGCGAGCGTAACTGTATACAAGCTATTAGTTATTACATATAAAACAATTTGCAATATTACAAATGTCAGAATACTGGTTAAGGAGATGTGGTTTAATATGTGATGTATCGGTGTTGTTTTATGTATATATAATTATCGTCTGGTATTTTTGTTGGTCTTTGGAAAATGTCTCAGATGTAAATGCAGCGGGAGTTGATTGATTCATTCATTCGTTCATTAATTCATCCGTTCGTGTTTCATGCAAATCTCATTTACATGAACATGTCTGATTTGGATATGGCCGATGCAGCTCAGCAAAATAATTCCCTGTGACTGACGGTGCAGAAGTATGCCGGCTTACTCGTCAATGCATTTACTGCCTTTCCTGAAATAGCTATGCAGGCTTGATGGTGTCTGTCTGAAGAGATGATTGCTAATTTACAATTAGTCTTAATGTGGATGACACCGGCCAGTTCACTAGTTTCTTCTGGAAGGTGGGGGGGGGGGGGGGGGGATTTTAAGATAATGGCATTACAACAAAGAGCGTAGCGACCAATCGAGGGAAGGGGTGTTTAGGGAGGGGGCTGGGATTTCACAAGGTAAAGGCCTTAAGAAAAAAGTAACTTGAAATAGGGCTTTACGGCAGGCGAGCGTTTGGGTCACAGCTTTGTCATTCCATTTAAGTCATGTCAAACAAAAATGTGACTGTTGCTAGCTAAATATACAACTTATATAAGATATAAGTACAATGAACACATGTTTCAGGTGGCTGGCAGAAAGCTCCCTAAAATAGTCTTCTCACCTGGATGGTTCACATTCATATACATTTACAATTATCGAGATATAAGCAATAAAGACACAATGAAAATTATGTTTCATGTTTTCAACTCCGTCTCCTATAGAAAAAAAATGGAATCTTGTAGTGTTTGCAAATTTCCTTGGAAAAAGTGATCTTACTTTTGTTTTAGCAAATGAAATTATGACATACAAAGGAATGCCCATTGGCAAAGTTAATATGTCGAATTTTGATTTACAATCATTGCAAAATAAAACTGTAATACCGGCCAGAACTGAGAGCGACCAGTCCTTGCCACACGTACTGAACTTACAAGTTGACAGGTTTGAGTCAGATATAACAAAAGTTAAAGTTTGAAGTTAAAATGAAAGTAGGTTCGTGGAGGAAAGCTTACAAACAGGGTAAGATACCGGTTTTCATTACAATTAACCTGGACCGACTACATAACATTAAATATGCCTTTTTTTCAATTCATTAAGCATGTTTAGACCAAAACAATGAAAAAAAGAATACTTTTATGTGGCTGTATCAAAAAACAAAAATAAACACAAAAATAAAAAAACAAAAACAAAAAACCCAAAGAAACAAAACAGCACACAAAAACAAAAACAAAAACAAAAACAAAAAACAAAAAAACAAATAAAAAAAAAAAACTAAACAAAACACACACACACACACACACACCAAAAAATTAAAAAATAAAACAAAACAAAAAAGAAAGAAAAAATCAGCGGTAGCTATATATTACGGACACTAACTCTTGTCAATTACAGTAGAGCAGGCACAGTTTCCTACATAGAGAAATCATTATATGTTAATCACGGTGACTTTATACTATATTAAAAAGTGTATTTTACAAACATTCATACAGAATAAACATAAAATGCAATGCCTTGATAATGTTATTAACACTGGTGGTACATTTCTCACTGAGGACAATCTGCTGAAAAGTAAAATTTAAGAACAATTTTTCTGAAATATTTAGGATTCAGACTGTCTATCCCTAATCGCCGAAAGCTCGGGTCATGTGCTATTAGAGTGGGACACTCAAGACCATCAACTGTTTCCATGGTTAAGATTAGGGATATATTTAGATCACTATACTTTTAAACATTTTTATTAGACTTCGATAAATTGCACTTCAAAATTTCCACCCGCTAAAGTGCGCAGCATGCAAAGCTGAGTTGTCATTCTTCAAAATTCGAATGAATCCAAACATTTACACTACCATTTAAAAATCCCATGTAAAGCAAGATTAAAGCATTTCAACTCCAACGGTCTTTCATTTATCGATGTATCATTTTTCAGGGTGGGGTGGGGGTAGGGGTCAACAAACTCTGAACTAATGTTCGAGATTGGTGGAATCTCATTCATTCTTTTGGTACCACGGGTCTGACAGTAGATTAATTTATTTTTGATCATTTGGTTCAACCAGCAAACATACATCGAAGAATTATTTGTTATTGCCGAAGGTCTTCACGTGTTGGGACCTATCTAGGGATCACAATATCTCCTTCGAAACATTTTTTCTGTCTTGAAACTACAATATAGTAACTGAAGATCACATTTAACTGTCGCTAGGCTGATATCACAGATTCATTGAATCAAACTAGTCGTAAACCTGATGCAGTCTGTGCTATGGCAAAAATAAGTACATCACATATCAGAACTCAGAACTGAGACTCAAAATATTCATAAAGTTGGTGTTAAATGACTTTTTTGACCATATTGAAAAATCTCCCGAAAATATGAAGCCGCGCCCCCTGAAGCTTGGACCCGTATTCTGGCCCCCTTCTTTGCTATCTATATATGACCAAATCCATAATGCCACGCCCGAATATAACTGACTAATATGCGTGTTTTTCATATTTTCAGGTTTCATATCTACCCAAAAATCGATCATTTTTTACATGCACACGTCACGTCTGACAACGACCCACATTCTTCACATACAGAAGTGATTTGACGTTGAGGGGAATAAATAAAAATTTCCCACAACCAAGTGACCTACCAAATAGTGAAATGGCTAATCTATCAGACTATATTCCTGAAACTGGCTTTACAGAGACTAATTTAGATCATTTTTTATCGCTTTTCGTAACATTCCTTTAGCCCGGCCGTCTGACAATCATTGAACTTCCGGTTAGCTGGATAGCTTTGTAAACAGTGTGACGGCCGCACACACACACTGCATGCCCGGAGACGAGGTTTAACAAGGGAAGGTTTTTTTTTTTTTTTTATCTTTTTAGCTGGTGTATATTTAGTGTAATTTTGACATTCTTAGACAGAATTCGATCAAATTATAAAGGGATTTGTTTAGTGTATATAGTGATAACGCAGGGAAATTATTAGTGGCATAGTCGGGCTAGTTTAGGAGGTTTCAGTCAGAAAGTTTGAACGAGCGAAAATAGGTCAGTGAGCGTGAGGGCCGCCATTTTGAATAATATTATCATCGACGAAAATAAACAAACACAAGTCCATAGTATGTCGGGACGTGGATTGCCAAAGAGTAGCAGGGATGCAGGACGAGGGAAGGCAGCGGGAGGGAGGTCTTCCAGAGGAGGGGGACAGGTAGTAGGGAGACAGGTCGAGTTGCGGGGGCGGACAGGAGGGGAGGGTGAGCGCAGGGTAGAGCTAGAGGAGGGTGAGTGGGACGACCACATACACTACAGTGTGAGGGGTGTTGTATGTGAGTCGAGTTCAGTGCTGCAGGACTAGCCTGCTCTCTGAACGAGGCGAGGGAGGAAAGTTTCCAGTTTAGGTATGGGATATAATATAAATTGCAAAAATGCAAATCTATAACAAAATATATCCTTGACTATGGGGCTATACTGTTTCCCTAAACAACCATGGCTATGCAGCTATGCCATGCTCAGTCTATGCTCTTTCCCCAGACCAAGTTAACCCCCCATTCCAGACAAGATGAAATAAAATGCTGTGTTTGATTTGAATTGACCTGCAAAATAAAGGCAGACAACGGCTACTTTCTCCACAATAACTTTCCGCCAGGGTCGAGCATTTTTTATCAGGGAAGGTTGGTTTGAAACTTTTTTTTTTTTTTTAATTTTTTAATGTCTCATATTTAGGGTCGGGACTTGGGCCTTTTCAGTAGGGTAGGTCGGGTTACCGGAACCACACATATTTTTGCTAGGCCTTCGGTAACTTGGAAATTTGTTGAAACCTATTTAAAATGGATGTTCTTTCCTCTTTTACACATTACGTCCTTTGACGTCAGTTTAATTTGTTACCTGGGCACAGCCGGAGGCACTTGTTTCCTTAAATAATCTGCCTGTAGCCGGCAGCCGAGACATAGAGCGATAATTGTATAAACAATTGTACCTTTGACGCATTAAGCTTTTCGAAATACATCCATTGTCAAAGACTGATTTACGATTAAAGCCAAGGACTTGGTTATTGAGAAGCTGGCTGTGTATCTTTATATGGTTGGCTTAAAGGTTGGCAGTAAAGTTCCCGTACTACAATTAGAAACACTTGTCCAATCACTTCAAACACATTCTTGTTGTTCCTAACACAGAACTGTAATAATATATCAAAATAGGTCACCACATATCCTCACAGAAGCATATTTGATCTGAGAAATAAAAGTATTTGATAGCATTTGAGACAAACTGGGTATCTGTTCAATCCAGCATGCACTGAACATGAACATTACGTTTACTATATTTTTCAGGGATGCTGATCTCAAAATTATGTTCATGTAGATGTACCCCTGTATTGTAAAGTTGAGAGCAATTTTTTCGCTGGAAAGATCCACTTTGTCAGGTTTTAAGCTTCAGGGTACCGTAAAATTTAAAAGAGAAAATATTTTTAAAACTGCAAAAAAGCTTTCCAACAAACTGTTTATGTATGTATGTATATATATATATATATATATATATATATATATATATATATATATATATATATATATATATATATATATATATATATATATGGATATTCAGCGACCTTTACAGGCTAAAACCGGGTCTCATCTTTGAAGCCGGCACAAATATATTCAGTGACCACAAGCCTCTTACAGGTGAATCTGGGCAGCCTCTCAAGTGCACGAACGTCCAAGAGGCACATATTATTTTCTTCTAACATATTTGGCAAGTCAATTTTCAAGACTATGAATTCTACATGCTGCAATGTCTCTTGAAGGATTACATATGTATATTTTTAATTACGGACATAATTCAACAGAAAGGTCTGGCTACTAAAAGGACCTTCTCCATATGGAGTTAGGGACAGCATATTATTCTACAAGAGAAAAAAGAAAATATAGTGAACTGGTCTATGATATCAATACAGGTGATTAAAACATCGAAGCTGCAATATCTTTGTTAGGTGTCAGTAATGAGTAGTTGGTTTTGAATGCTGCAGCATAGCTCAAAGAGCAGGTTCTTTGCATGGATACTGTCCAGTGGCCCCCAGTATATCCACGAGCTGGAGAGACAGTGACACATGAGTGAAACTTTACTAAAGCTGATCACGTGGATGAAATATCGAAACATATTCACTATTGATGAAAGTAAAAACATTAATGATATTGTATCCATCATGACTGGAAAACGAACTGCATTCGAGACAAACCTTTCTGTTATGCTGCTAACACTAACCAGGAGTCAGGGGGTGGTCCATAATACGCACAGTGATGGTTTGGGAATCAGATGTGCCCATTATCTGAGATTTCTGAGTGGTCAGTTACCTAGAGCGCATCTTGAAATGCCCTTTTAGCTTACTGATTGCAAGGCAATAATCGTTGTCGTGGACAATGATAATTTCAAAAGGGACACATTAACAGGTGTTAACCAGCCTCATCGCACTAATGGTATATTGCTTGTACAGCCAGAATCTACATAGTACAATGTTTTTTCTGATGATAATGATGAGAATTGACCAATTCCTAATGCTAACCTAGCTTCTTATTCTCTCTCTCTCTCTCTCTCTCTCTTTCTCTCTCTCTCTCTTTCTCTCTCTCTCTCTCTCTCTCTCTCTCTCTGCCTCTGTGAAAGATTTTGGAAGAAAAAAGCAGAACATCAGGCCATACTGGGCATTCGAGCAGAGAAAGTCACCCATCAGGTAAAAGCCAAAAAACCTTAAGGTGCTCCTCCTGACACATTTGCTCAAAGAACACAACGTGTATTCTATGCTTTGGCCAGTGCCAAAGATGACCAAGCAAGACGAAACATAAGAGACCAAAATATGTCTGTATTGTCATGGTTTTTATACCAACATGTCCAACACAGAGGGAAAGAATCGATAGGCATTCCACATGACGTATGGCAACTGACCCAGTAAGATATATATATATATATATATATATATATATATATATATATATATATATATATATATATATATATATATATATATTATATATATATACATATATATACATATATATTATATATATATATATATATATATATATATATATATATATATATATATATATGTATATATATTTGATATGATGTGCTAGCTTGCAAGATCTACTCAGGAAAAAGATGTCTTTTTAAATCTTAGTCGGTGATTTTCCTTTCAATGTACCTTTGCTAGAATTGAAAAGTAAGACTGCCACACTGTTCAGCAAAATCTTGTCATTCGCAGGACCCTTTCATGTGCAAATGTCATACATCTATGCCATGTATAGGATGTTCAAAGGTACTGGTGTGTCAGATGTGTTAGTGGCAGCAGGTGATATTGCACGAGGATGTGTATATTTAGCACTCTGATGGCAACATTTCAAGTCTGGGCTGCGTTGTCTGTGACTCTTATATGAACCACCGTTCTACTGTGCATAAGACAATCATTTGGAAGGAGCTCATTTGTAAAAGTCTCCTTGCAAAACTTACACAGTAGGCCAACGCAAAAAGCCAGGAACTGAAGCATATACTAAGCTGGTGAGTACTGCAAATCTGAGAGATCTAATTCATACCCTTTTCAAAGACTGTAAGAATGTTCCGCGACCTGTATCCTGGATGTTCTTTATTGAGATTGTGGAGAATTCGACTCAAAACATTTGTGCTGTAAGAACAAGAAACTGGCATGAATCCAGTCCCCCCCCCCCCCCCCCCCCCAAAGCTCATGCTTCCTTGTAGGGATTTTTCTTATTGAGATATTGAATTTTGTGTTTACTAGGTTTGATCATCAGCCAAGTCGAACCTGAAGGCAAAATGATTTTTCAAACTAAAATATTTTATAACGTTAGGTTTGTCCTGTTGAAGATAGTGGAAAAAAGACAATATTTTTTCCCTCGTCTGTTTGCAAATTCGCGAAACTTTAAAGTTTCAGAAATGCCATTGGTGCCCATTTCGACTATTACGCTCTGGTGGAGTTAGTCAGATCAATCATAAACAAAAGCAAGTGGCAAAGTTTTACAGATTCCAGGAATATGATCATGCTACATTGAGAAAAGCTTTTGATTTGGTCTCCAATTGTAACTACTTGAGAGTTTTACATGTCGGCGAATGTAACTAAAGATGATCCTCGTAATCATGACTCAATTTGCGGCATAGTCTTGACTTTTTTTATAGTAAACAGAGATTGGTGTGTCATTATTTCAGGTTGATTATTTGCAGCGTTACCGCAATGTCTATGGATACTGCTATCCATCGAAAGCTGTTCATGCATATCTTAAGTCACCCGCAAACATTCATAGATATGTGTATTTCATTAAAACTGAAGTGACATGAAACAAAATATTCTCCATGGCGCTTCAGTTAAGATATACATATCCCACCCATGTTTTTTTTTTGTTGTTGTTGTTTTTTTTGGGGTTTTTTTTTTTTTTTTTTTTTGGATGTTTTGAAGCCCAGTGTCCATAATGTAGGTCATAAGATAGTCAACGATGTTAAGGCGTCAGAACAGCAAAACCATACAGACAGACGCATACAAGGGCTTGACGGCCCGTTTGCAGGTGTAGCCCAATAAACACACAGGTCGGAAATATGTTCACAATGATCATGGGTTTTGCGAAACGAATGTTTTGTCATAAAACAATGTTTCTTAACAAGCAACACGGATATGGATTTGCTGTAAATATTTTGATCAAGCTACTGGGACATGAAATTATCTGTATACAGAGTTTTTAGGGGATTCATATCTGGGTATAAGCCAACAGCATTATGTTATATCAAGTTTAATGTAGGAAAAATATAGTTTTATTTTTGACCTATTGGAATGACGAGTGGGTATAATTAAAATTCCATTATACCCTAATAAGCATATCAGATGATGGCTAACCATTTATAAGCCAAAAGCACGAGCCGCCAAGCTGATAATCTGTGCCATGAAGCTTTCTACCCTTGTGTGTAGCTTCCAGATTCTGTGATGCACCGTGACAATACCCTCACTGAAGGTGGTTTCGCTGCATCTTGATATCACCATACTGTATGCAGATTAAAAAAAGACTCCGCGTGTTTCTTTTCGGACAAGACTTTGAGAGGTTGAGACCTCAGATTCCAGTTAATGGAATATTG
>OZ026616.1:49338985-49393985 GCA_964020975.1 Hermodice carunculata | reverse complement strand
AGAAGTGAGCACAAAACGGAAGCCTGGGGTACACCAGCTCCAACATTTAGCCCGGAAGAAGATTGATTGGAATAATCACTCGTTAGAAAACGGTTGCGACATAACTTTCAATCCATGCTACAAGATTATCTGAAATGCAGAGTTGTCGAATTTCAAAAAGGAGGCCAGGGTGCCAAATCTTATCAAATGCCTTAGACACATAAAAATACCATTCCGGCTCCTTTTAGCGTTCACCAGGTTTCTTTGCAGTACCATAGGCTCTTAACAGCTTTTTTTGCCGTGCCATAGGCGCTTACCAGTTTTCTTTGCTATACCATAGGCGCTTACCAGCTTTCCTTGTGACACCCTTAGCGTTAACCGAATTTCCTTGGCGCAACTTGCGTAGCCAATACCACGGATGCGCCGACACAAACTGTTGAGCCAGTCGAATAATACGGCCTTTTGAGGGTTAAAGGGTAAGGATGGGCTAATCATTCAGTCGGCAAACAGCAATATGAGCTAGTGTTGTCCTCAGTAGACAGCAACTGATACAACAATTTAATTTAAAGTGTAAAACAGCGCCAATAAAATTGAAATAAAAATAATTTTTCAAAAATAAGCATACATCAAAACAGAAATGAAATCTAAACATTGTTATTAACGGAGGAAAGGTTGGCTGGTTGGAACCTGTTTTCCATTGTTAACACTAGTTCATGCTTCCATTCCACCCCTCCAAGTCATATCAGGTTGTTTGGTGACATCTGTAACTGAGATACAGGGGCACCTCTAGTTGACCAGGAAAAGTGAAATAAAGACATGTTATCTGATCTTAATAGATGCGTATGAAGTTACCAGACAGTGTAAATTGTGATAATAGAGGAGCTTACGAGCCACTGCATCTGTCTTGGTATATATGCACAGATTTTCTTCGATAATGCAGAGTGAAAGGTGGTTTTAAGAGTGAAATTTAAAATCGTCTCCCATCGTAGTCGCATGACCCCCTCCCATTGTTCTTTATCCACTTAAAATATTTACTAAGCAACTCGTCTTTATTTATTTATGTAAATGGTCGTCTGTTTCTAAACATTCCGCATGTGGAAATACCACCACTACACAAGCTGGCAATTCTGGTGTACAATTTGTAGAAATCGATGATATCCACTGGGCACACAGTAACACTTATTTCCGACAAGGGGTATTTAAGACTCGATACCAACATGAATCATGCATTGTAACATGAAAAATATTATTATGTGCTTTACCCCCAGCATTTGCGCACGTCGCGCTTCTAGCTGTAACGGCTGATATATATATATATATATATATATCGTTGCTCTGACGTCTCATCTGGACACAAAGACCGATGAATTTGTTTGGATGCCTTTCTCAGCCGTCGATCCCATATAAACTTTTATTCTGTGGGGGTGTTTTGTTTTGTTTTTTGGCAATAGTTATGCATCTATGTCAATAGTTATGCTTCACAAAATTTACGCGTTGAACTTAAGGACAGTAAATTGTTTAATCCCGCGTGCCTGTATGGCGCGAAATGAGCAGAAATAAGTTGAGAATGGAAGCGCATTAATATATATATATATATATATATATATATATATATATATATATATATATATATATATATATACATACACACATACATACATACATACATACATATCCCATTTCAGCTAGGCGACTGGTGCCAAAGGTTGCAGGTTCGGGTCCCGCTCGTTCCGAACATGAAATACATACATTTAAATTAATTGAAAATTGTCAAACACGACGTCAAGTGTGGTAGCTTACTCTCGACTTCTCTGGTATAAATATTTGCAAAATCATACAAAAAAACAGGATCTTACATTAAACTACACATCGTTGAGGTCATGATAGAATCAACCACGGTGTATGTCGAACATACAGATGTCAATTCTGTTCACCGCAGTCACCGAGTGGGCTGTGGTAAGCATATGTGCACATAGATTTGTCTTCAATTTCACGTGTCCATTGGTCCTTCTTTGCATTCAGAATTCAACATATTCCTTTACGTATGTTTAAACCACGAACATTGTCATCGAGTACATCAAAGGTAAGCCTAACTCGTGGAAAAAAGTCACAAGCAGCTTGATAGATGTATATGGCTGATGTGGCATTACAATTTACTCGGCACTTGCGCCAGTATTAAATTGAACATTGCCCTGGTGTAGACTTCCTAGCCTTGTGTTCATACTACCTTCCTACTATACCTGCTGTTTCTGATTATTTACGGGTGAATATACATACTACCTGGCTTCGGAACTTTTTTCCACACTACCTTGTAATTTAACGTTGGTAGGCTTTAAAATGCATTCACGCTTGAACATTCCGTGTTGAAGGGTTGGACTCAAAAGCTGATTAACTTTCCGTGCACTTGTCGCTTATACCAGTAAGAAAGAGCAACATCTGAGGCGCGGGCATACACAATTCTATCAGTATGTCATGTATATGTCCGCTAAGAAACAAGGATGGGGACACAGGTAAATAGGCAAAGGCAGTGTGTGTGTGAACGAGTGAGTGAGAAGGGATATGTCAGAACGTGAGCAAAAGAGAGGGACCTGGTTTGCGATATGATATGCCGTGAAGGTCAATCCGTGGAGCTACATTTTACGCGTGCGCAGACAAAGTGTATCCTGCTTTATTAGTTCAATTCAAATTTTGTGTGGCAAAATCCTTACGGTAATGTAGTTAGCGCATCATTTTTCATATCCCTGAATACCACAATCAATGAAACAAGCTAACGGGAAAAGGTAAAGACTGATATACAGCAGGGAATAGTGTTTTAACTACGGGTACAGTAACAAAACAAAGCCATCTTGCTTGTTACGTTTTTGAGACAGCTTGTGATTAAATCACCGTCCCAGGTTCTTGTTCTGTCGCGGTGAAACATACCCCCATCTCCTTAATATGTGTCTACAACTGAACATAAAAACGTCTCCTCCTTCACATCCTATCACAATAAAGTAAGTGGAGTTGACGTTCACAAACCCCACTTTAATCATTGCCCAGAAAAAATGTTGATTCTTGAGAATTGAATTAGCCGTAGCAAAACTCTGCACGGGCTATGTAAACGGGGGTAGTCTTCGTTACAGAATAGGGCGTTTCGGGGACACTGACTATATCCTAGAATATTGAACGATCTAGCCTCTCAAATTATTCTGTAATTTCCTCTGGGTCATCTTATCAATCACTCCTGACTTCGTGGAAGAAAGTCGCCCGTTCCACACGGTAAATCTGTAATAGGCCATACCATTTTATTTGAAATCCATTCACAGCAGTCTTATCATCTGATCAAGACGGTGCTTTTCCCAAGGATTGTGTGCAAACATCGCCTTTTAAACTCTACTCCCGGCACGTGCTACATTTTGCATAAAAATGGGCAATTTGGCTGCCCAATGAAAACGTCCTTTTTAAAGCAAACTGTGACCAACCTTGCTTTTTGTGACTTCATGGTGTGAAGAACTCTTTTAACTTTGGAAACGTAATAATGTAGTCTCTACTTCTTTCTATTTATCACAATTTGTTTGGTAAAATCGTATTTTCCTTTCGTTTATTTGCCCTTTGACGACTACAGATCTCTCTCTCTCTCTCTCTCACTCTGTCTGTCTGCATGTCTGCTGTTTCTCTCTCTCTCTCTCTCTCACTCTGTCTGTCTGCATGTCTGCTGTTTCTCTCTCTCTCTCTCTCTCTCTCTCTCTCTCTCTCTCTCTCTCTCTCCAAATTAAAAAAAAAATAAAAAAGGACACGCAGATATAGTAATACCTTTAATCACATTACAGTCCTAACAAAAACCAACGTTCCAGATCCCCCCAAAGTTAATAAACATTACAGAGATGGCCAATGAGGCCCAATATTTAGCACCTTTTACATAAATGGCGTCTATTTTTCTTTTAGATAGACATATTTTTCAAAATATTGATATGGCAGCTCTGATTTTAGTGGGGCATGATATTTTTCTAATATCACTCTAACTTCTAAAGTGCTGCAAAGTGTACGTGTCGGGAGGATCACAAACTTTAATCTTACGGCACTGTGAACATTCCTTTTAGCTTCGATTTTTTATGCTGCGATCATGAAAATGAACCAAAGGAATTTCTTTAAATAAAAATTGGATCGGTCCCCACGTTTTAAAGGATATCAATATTAAATTTGCGGCAAACTAGAAATTCACTAAAGGATTAAAACACGGCGGATCTTGATAAAGGCGATTGTATCGGCAGATAGAAGGCCCAGGATCCTGACGGGCCCTCGGACTCATATCTGCCGATACAATCCGCTCTGTCGAAGTCAGTAACGTTTTGATACATTTGTTAAACAGGTTTCGTCTAGCAGTGCCACATTAAAACTCGCAAAGTGTCTCTAAATGTCAACAAATTCCTGTCGCTGCATTGTAGCGCTACCAGATTTACCCTCTGTCCTCTACCAAATATAAAGGTGGTCACAGGACTTTTCACGCGTGCTTGTCCTAGCACTCCCAGTTACAGTTAATTATATATATATATTCATAAGTTTAAACAGTGACCTCGTGCCTTTTTTTTCTCTAGCTGGAGGCCATTGTTTCAGCTGAGATGCAAGTGTTTGAGGTAGACGAGAGAACACAGCCTACCACTGACCCAGGCAGGGTACGGGTCAAAGTAGAACCAAATTTGGAAAATCTGAAAGCCATTCCTTTTTTAAGTATATATTATAAGCTGCATTCTGACGCAGACTTTTAGTTACTGTTTTTAAATATTGGATGAACTGAGCAGAAATCAGTTTTGAAATCTTAATCCTTACGTAAATATTTCAGCTAATTAACTCTTATTTTATATACATGTATGGGATCTAGCGTTTTGGTAACATATCCCGATAATGATTCTTGTTGTGCCATTGCATTGTTGATGTGCTGTTTAACACTTAACAAAGCAACAGTAACGTGTTTTCCTTTCCCATAAAATAGGATACTACTAATGTACCATGTGCAAACGACTGCGTCAATGCGGTATTTACATGTAAACAAGACATGCCGATGTGTCATTTACACATAAACAAGACACTGCTGACGTGAGTTCAGTGGGAACTGGTCTTAAAATTTTCCCCATTGGTGCTTGACCCTATGCTCTCTTGCACAAATTCAGAAACCATGACTATTTGGCTGTTCAACAGATACAGCTGAACAGCTGGATGTGCAGCTGGTGGAGGGGCTGATGGTCACTGCGATAACGTTGTCCTTGTCCACACGCTGTCAACGACTTCCTTATCTGAGGCCCCTGTGACGCCGCGTTAGGGTTAGCATCACTGCCGCAAAAAATCAACTGGGCATCCAAATAAGAAAATGAAATTACTATGTACAAGAGGCCCCAAACCAGCAGCACATTCCATATGCAAACACCCCTTAAACAAAAAAGTAATAGCATTACTCCAAGTATGTCTTGTTATATTCTACAGAATATGTCTTGTTATATTCTACAGAATCATCATTACTGCGCAACAAGACTTTTGTTTGCAAGTCTGTCTCATCCTGCAAGAATGAGCCACTGATCTCGGCGGCAGTGTATTCAACTCCTCCGGCAACAGCATGGATTTGTTTACTGGGATATTAATCATGAATAAATTGTTAACGGCAAAAGCGGCAAGCATTTCGAATGTAAAGGATCCTTACAGTGGGGTGCATTAGACCCACTAGCAATACCATTGATATCTGCTGAAATATCTTAGCAGGGCATATTGAATGCATAAGAGAAAAATAGTAAAGAAGACGATATAACGAACAAGTTACTTTCCTGGACAATTTTAGTTGCATACAGATTTTTTTTTTAAATTACTGTCTTCCTTACCGAGGGACCCTTTCAGTGTTGCTACACTGTTCTCTCGGGGTCCCTGCAAAAAATAAATACTCAAAAACCGGTACAAAATAATAATGTGATTCATACACACACACACACACACACACACACACACACACACACACACACACACACACACACACACACACACATACACACACACACACACAACATATATGTTTAAAATTATGGTTAAAACATCTACATTTTAAATAATTAGAAGCTGGTGTTTGATCCCGTGAGTACCTCTCTTGCAACTTGATTTAAAAAAACAATACTAATGTAGCCTGCCTGATGTCAACACGGAGTGAATTACAAGTCCAGGCTAGCTGTTATATAGAACAGGTAAGAGCATTTGACCAGTCGTTTATATAACTCTATTACGAGGTCTAGATGTGTTTTAGCAAAATATATCCAGACTGGGGAACAGTAATTGAAGTAAGGGAGCGGGGACTGGAGCAGCAGTCCGCGATCGAATGCCTTGTTTAGATCCAGGAATAAAATCCCATTGGAATAGCCTTTATCCACTTGACGGAAGATTGTATCTATTAAATAAACAAGGGAGCTAGCTGTTGAAAAGCCTGGTCTGAATTCTGATTTTTTAGGTTGTCGGCCTGAAGGAGGGTATATACTTGATCATGGACTGCTTTCTAATATTTTTTAAGCTATGGGCAAAATCGAAATGGGTCTATAGTTGCTTGTATCATATCTGCTGCACCCTTTCTGAGCTACGGTAAGCTTGGCGTTTTCCAACCGGAGGCCACTTTGGATTTTGCAAGGGAGAGACAAAATCATATAATAAATCATTACACATGTAATGTTGGATTGTGGACGATTGTTCATTTCATGGGATGAAGAGGACGATAAAACATATTTCTATACAGGAAACATTGGGAGACAATGGCTCGTTCTATACAACTAACCATGCCACGGAGATGTACTTTTCTGTCAATCTTTTTAATAAAATAAAGCTCATTGAAACATTGTTCTTTCAAGTTTTTGTTATATATATATATATTAATTTCCTGTGTTAAAAATTACTAATGGGCAAGATACATATATGGTGTTTGTACCCGAACCCAAACCATCATTTTATAACCGCACCGCTTTTTTTCCTCGAGTAGTCCTGTAACGGGAAAGGAACGGGTTTGTTGCCAAAAACAGTTGACTCATTGTTAAAATGCAAGAGTCATTCTGTGAATTTTGCCGCACATTGAACCTTTGTTGTTCAAACCCTCCGTCTATGATAAAGCTTCGACTGTTTTGTACTTTTGCGTGCAATTTATCAAAGCACAGAATTGACCTCCAGACAGGAGTCCCTCGACACGTCTTCTCATCTAGATTTGGCAGATTATTCACATCATCTGAATAAGCAAAATATATTTGATTCCCGGTTTTGCTTCGAATCAATATAACGCATTGATTGACTATTTGGCTTCATCAACAATTTTGACCATTAGAAAATAAGGTGACCTCAAGTTGAATTGATTTTAGAATTTACCATTACATTTCTACCGAATAAATTTCCCGGGAACTTTATCATTCTTCTGGGGTTTAATGCAGCAGATTAAGACTGCCGCGTCCCCGAACGCAGTACTGTAGTTGAACTGACTGGGCTCTTGCAGTCAAATGTGTTAGCTTTCATGTCTGATCGGTAGTGTGAACTAAGTTCATATCAAGAACTTAAAGCAATTTAAATTTCCCAGGGATTGGTTCTTTATTGGATAAAAAAATCATAATTCTGATATGCATAAGGATTATTCAATATTGTCCGTAATATCCACTGCTGAGTGTTATGGATTAAGTGGAAACGAGGAATAGAAAAAATGACAGATCCACCATTCCCTTATCTCCTCCAGTCCAACATGTTAACAGGATGCCTGGCTATTTCCATGTAGGGACAAGCTAATAATGCAAAATCATGAGAACAGTATATATATATATATATATATATATATATATATATATATGTATGTAAGTGTGTGTGTGTGTGTGTGTGTGTGTGTGTGTGTGTGTGTGTGTGTGTGTAAGGTGGTTTATGGGCAATTACACACTGCCAACAAAAAAAATATATACAATGGAATCGGTCCTACAGCCGGTTTGTGGGTCATGCCCATTGTCTGCGGGTCAATTATAATCCTCAAACCAGACCGTGGGCAGTATATACCAAGTATAGCTTACCACAATTTCTGGGCATTTATAGCTTCCCATAATATCTGGGCAGATTTGGTAATTTGTACTTCTTTTTTAAAAGGGGTTCCTTCGATCCAGTCACTTTCCCTCTCCCTGTGGCAGGCATGTTACCTGTGGAGCATTAAATTGGTATCTGCCCAAACAGACGTTTATAAACTTATCACACGCCAGAAGAAATGGCGGTGGCCAAACAGGACAGCTGTGCAAAATATAAAAGGGTGCCTACCTAGACAGTTATCTAAGATTTTGCTCTGTGGGTTTAATGGTTGGAGAAAACAATGCCCTCTCTAATGGTGACCTGCAAATTAGAATTTTATATCGTTTCACACAAATATTGTCTTTAAAACATTTTCCCACTCATACAAGTCAACACCGATGTGTAATTTCAAAGGCCGTCAGGTTAGACCAATTTATAAAATAGTGCCTTTTCACAAAAAAAAGTCAGGAAAGGCTTACGTGGATAATATACAAACGGTCAGCAGCTTTCATTCTGGCACACCAAGCCCTTACCAGCTTTCCTTACGCCACCCTAGGCGATTACCAGCTTTTCCTACAGCACCCCAATCATTTACGAGCTTGTGTGACACCCGTGGAGCTTACATGCTTTTGGTGCGGTGTAGTACAAACATATTTGTTGGAAAAAGATATCCCTATAGTTCATCGAGATGATTAAGATAATCTTTAAAACCTGTCTCTCTCTCTCTCTCTCTCTCTCTCTCTCTCTCTCTCTCTCTCTCTCTCTCTCTCTCTCTCTCTCTCTCTCTCTCTCTCTCTCTCTCTCTCTCTCTCTCTCTCTCTCTCTCTCTCTCTATATATATATATATATATATGAAAGGCGTCAGGGGTGTGTATTGCTACCGTGATATTATGGATGGAGGCATTTAAGTCTTCATAACTTGGGAATGAAACATGAAGGAATATCGCAGAAATGGTGCATAAACATACGCATTAATAGGCTCATGTTGTAGTGTTTAATTGACTGAATGTGTAATCCTGAAACGTAATGATGCCAAATGGCGCATAAACTTGTGGGTGTATAGGCCAGTTTTGGTAATTGAATGTTTCGATGCCTTATATACAAAAAGAATAAACAAGAAATGTTACATACACTTGTAGATAAATAGAGACAGGTTATAGTAATGCAATGTGTGAATACGCTATTAAATAGAAACAAAACACAAACAAGGCGTAAATTTGTGGATGAAATGCACACATTATAGTAATAAATTGAATAAATATATTATTAAAAAATCCACGATTGTGAAGGAAACCTATGTCAGTGCTCTCCACCATGAAGAATAAAATCATTCCAAGATTTTTTTTGGTGAAAAATCTTCCTATAACTCCGATGTGCTTGTTTGAAACTTTTTAACTGCAACAATGTATCTTTTTATGAGAGCAAATCGCATGCTATTTCCAGCTGACCGCTATTATAAATTTATACTTCTGCTGCCTGTTCAAAATAAGACTGTATTTAACCGTCTTTAACAGTGGATTTATAAAATAGTTCATCATCACGCTGCAAAGAGCCATCCTGACAGCTGTTCGTTATTTTAGAATTGTAAAATGGATGGTAGGAACAGACCAATAGAGGCCGGAAAAAGTGTTGATTAAATCACATAATCCATTCTTTCTGTAAAAGTGTGGATTGTGGTCTTCCTTCACTATTAAATAACAAGTGAAGTAACCACATAATGGACACTTTCCACACAATAGCATTGCTACTGTTGTGCAGTGAAGCATGACCTACAGGCATTGTGTTGTAGAAACAGTTCTTGTTGACACCTTCACTTGAACAGCCTAAACTAAGGTATTGTTCTAGTAAGATCTTTGGAGATGAACACAGGACTTGGAATAGTACAGAAGTGTATTGCTGGAGCTTTCCAAGTCGTCTGTTATATCTAGCATGATATCACTGTCGGCATAATGTAAGTTGATGCACATGACTCAATTTACAACACTTAATCAGTGTCCATGTCAAGCATGAACTCTAAAAAAAATTAGTGAATTAAATTCCAAAAATGTATTACTTTTTTACCTGCAATAGTTTTTTGTAGCGTGCACTGTCGTCATTGTGACACGTACTCCTGTAAAATGATAACTGTTGAGTGGGAATACTATTAAATTTAGTTAAATCTGTCATTTTGGCTTTCGACACCTGGTCATCCTACTGCCATATAGGTAAGTGGAAAGAACATGAGCAAGCAGTCAAATTTGACTGTGCATGTAACAACTTATGTGAGCCCCAAATCAAACTTTGCACAAAAGGTAGGGGAAAATGTCATGCACCGAGGAATATCTTGGTCAGTTCCTACCACCCTTGTTCCAAGTCATTCATAACTTGACACAATGTCCATTGTATCATCATAATCAACTTGTTGATTACGTGGCATAATGGTAATGTGACTACCACATGCACCATTGCTGTCCAATTAAGATAACACTGTTGCGTCATTCTTGAAATTTGAATCATTTATATTTACTCAACATAACAATGCAATAAATCGTCCTGCACAGCTGATCGTTATGCTGTCCGCTTAAACTTGCATTGCAACAATTCATCGTTAACAGCTAATCGCTATAGCAAATATCAACAATTGCTGCTCATAAGACGTAACAGTGCGAACAAAACCATGCCTTACATTTCCGATATATTCCACATGCGGTTGCAATCCGAGATTTATGTGCATATAGATAACATTTACCTATGTTAAGAGGCATTTCACTTGGGTGATTATATCTATTATTTATAGAATAGGCTTGTAGGTCAACAAGTATACCAACGGCAAATAGCACTTTGCTGTATAAAACACTCTGACTACATAAATACTTCCATTATATTAGATCTACACGAAAAGGGAATAGGACCCACTGATCTCAATCTAGTCCATCAACATGTTGGTTTGTAATAGAAATTCAAGTACTGCTATCGATACAATTTCTAATTCATCATACTTTTTTTTCCAAAAATTAAGACGCTAACGAATATCTTTATGTACGTTTACACTTGACCTTCGTTTGATGTTGACACATGTCATTTTTTGCTGTGACTGGGTCTACACGTGACGTTGGGAGTGGGTTACATGCATAAGAAATACCCTTTTCTCCTCAATCTCCTTTGCGATATGGAATGATCTGCTAGAATCTTCCTCGGGTTTTGTTTTTGGTGTGTTTTGTTTTGTTTTGTTTTTTGGTTTATTTTTCTTTTTTGCATTTCGTCCTTTGCTGAAACTCCCTTGTTTGTCAGTGATATTTAATTCTTCGCCAATTGAGTGTGAAGAAGTCGGGTGTAACAATTGACGACACAATTTCCATGACTCTCTACTGGGACTCTAAAAATGCATGGAGTTTAGTCAGTTACGGCATGAAGCTATTATTCATCTTAGTTTAGCCCCACCGAAGAGAGTGATCATGCGTGATGCTCCATGTTACTATGACGGTGCATGCAAACCAGGGCACTGTCACTGTGTAGGACCGAAAGGAAATCTTAATGTAAACACCAACGCACTAACTCCTTCGAAACTATTGCCTTTTCCACTCGGATCACATGCTGCTCTTTGTACTCAGGTCACATGTTGCATGCAAGTTAATGTATAACTGCTATCGGTGTCACCCTGATTACATGTCCTGTCTAAAGTAGATTCAGGTTACAACCAATAATTGTTCTTTCTCAACCGAAGGAAGCCATTTTGGGGATAAACACACCTTATGTAAAATTCTCACTGAGTATTAAGGAGCATAATTATGTTCAATAAGAGATATCCTTCAGATCACTGTGCAAAGGTGTGTACCAGTAATACAAATACTACTGCTTACATTAGATGAAAGGCATAGCATGGAAGGCACCCTTGATGGAGACGCTGGTCCCTTTCCAACCTGTCGCTGTTAAGGAAGTGAAAGTTTTACATATCCACGTGCAGCACTAGAGGCCATCGGGTTGTCTAAGTGAGCTACACGGTCACTAGGCTCTGCTGTCGGCTGGCTTGGCACCTTGATCTTGATGTTAGACATGAAAGTATTGGCTGTACAGTTCTAGCCAAAAATCGAAGAATAATGTCTGCACGTTCTTTATCAAATACTGTAATGATTGGGACACATAACCACACATCGATCATCACCATACATCAAGATCCACTTAACCACTTAAACATTCGGTGCATCGAAAAAAAACCCCATAGTTTTACAAAACACAGTGTTACTGGTGTGCTCTCTCTCTCTCTCTCTCTCTCTCTCTCTCTCTCTCTCTCTCTCTCTCTATCTCTCTATCTCTCTCTGGTGGAAAGAACTTTTTTTCCTGTGTTGCTTCCAAGGTTAGCTCCTCGTGTAGGCAGTAGATCACTTTTGTGCAATTGACAATGTAATGTTTTAAAAAGTAATTAAAAATGAATTACAAAACAAGGAAAATCAAGATGCAGACCTGCATCAGGTCTATAGCTAAAAGGACCTTTCATGCTCAGACTAATGGTTGGCTTCTTACATGACCAATTTTAGCTTAAATATTGCAATCAAAGGCTTTGCACGTTGCCTGCCCCTCTGCCAGAAATTTATGGCGGAATAAAATATCCATTTCAATTCACTCGAGGTTTGCTTGTGGATTTCAGGCAATATGGCAGATATATTGGTTTTAAATTACCATTTGCAGAGGTACAGTTATAATTTCCTAGCTCAGATAGTTTTTGTATGATTGCACCAAACGAAAATCAATAGTTTTAATGACCTCACGAACTCAGTTAAGGTCACTCAATTGCTCTTCTCATCACGACAGCTTCAGCACTATTATCCTGTGTTACATCAAGGTCTGAAATCAAAGGTCTTGTGTAAAACATCTCCTCAGTTATTCACCTGATAGCAAATTTATTCATTTGAAGTCGGCATTTTGACCTTGGATATAGGTCAAGTTTGCTGTGAGCACAATCACCCCACCGCTTACCGAGGAGTGTGCCATGGGCAGCCTCATCCCAGCCCTTGCAGAGGAGTTTGCCATGGTCAGTCTCATTCCACCCTTACTGAGGACCAGTAGCTTTTGTAAGTAGAAGCGTCAATTTCTGCCAAGGTGAAAAAGAACATTAAAGTTATTCCTGCTGTCTCGGAGAAATGGGGCTTTTGCCATGGTCACCCATACGCCTGCTATCCTGTCACTTGTAAGAGACCATCACTATGCTGGGGATCACATTATATGCTTTCAAAGGATCCCATTCATAGCCCTCGGCTAATACAAATTCCTCTGCTTAAGTCCCAATGAAATCAGTATCAACCTGCAGGTACAGCTCGACAGAAACAGTAAATAATAATAAAGAGATAAAAACAAACAAATCAGTAAACAAAACGAAACAAACTAGTGGAAATCGGTTGTACCATGGAAGGCATGAATAAGATATGAATGAATAATCCAAGAACGGTTTTAACAGCAGCGTCTTTCAATTACCCAATTCTTTAAATCTTTGACGCCATCAATATATATATATATATATATATATATGTATATGTATATATATGCGTGTGTGTGTGTGTGTGTGTGTGTGCTAAATCACACACAAGGCACATAGTTAAATAGAAAGTAAAAGATAAGTATATGTATGTGGTCAGTCCAGGAAAGAAATGGAAATATATAATACCGGAGTTCACCAAAATTATCGTTAATCTCTATATAATTATTTAAGGATACTACACCGCCATTAACTTCCTCGATTGGCAATATTGAGTTATGCCACTTTTTCTTATTTTATATAAATCTCTTATCACATTTGCATTAGCTATGGTTGTTTCACCATCATTGACCGCAGATATCATTTCTGGGTGATAATATTCTAGTCATTTTGACACACAAAAATTCTGTCAGAATTGCATTGATACCTTACAAATTTTAACTGGTTTCCTTCATTGACTGGCTTCCACCTACAGTTAATTTGACAGGCATGTCTAATATTTTGTTATCACTTTTCAGTGCTGAATTCAAAAACTTTATGAATCTACGATGCGACTGGGATTCTACTCAGATGTCATTACATATATGTTTGAGTAAATCACAATGAGTATTCCGTGGCAAGATCCTACTGAATTTTATAGCCTTCCGCCATGAAACATACACTTTTTTCAATTTCCTTCTTTGATAGGCTCCACAACTGACTGTCATGCTATGAGCTCACAAAAGGTGGTAAATACCATATATCTGCACAACGCGAAAGCTTAGCCAAATTGTACAACAGGAATATAAAATTTGTTAATTCATTTTCCGATATAATTAGCCATAGCAAATGATCAAAAACCTAATATATTACCCAAATGTACCGTTTGCTCAGCATGTGCAATAAGTGTACTATGAAAAGATATGGTTTGTTTTAGTGTCTGACTCGGTATATCACATTATTTTACTTTTCGTTGGATTAAAACAACATTATGCATTTTGGCAAATGTACAGCAAACCTCCAGTAATTTATTAAATGCCTGAACACTAGAAGTGGGCAGTAAGAAATCATCAGCCTACGCTGACGGTCCTAAGTACATGTTACCAACGGTACAGCAGAATCCAGATCTTTTCCAACTTTCTAACAATGCTTCAGGATACAACCCAAATAAGATAGATGGCCACCCTGTTTTTATACGAGAATTGACCTCAAGTGGTACCATTCCAGCAATATGGTTTCTTTGAATTCTATGGGTATTTAGAAATAGTCTTGCGGTAATAGCATGCGTTTCTCTCTTTAACAGTAACGTGAATAATTTGACATATTCGACCATTTCAAAAGCCTTTGTGGTATCCTGAAAGACAGGGTTAGTATCTCTGTCTCGTGATTCGTAATAATTCATGCATTCTCACATTACATAGGCACATTTTATTGTAGAACTGCTTTGCTTCAATCTACATTGCAGGTCAGAAGGTCCTAAAATGTCGGAATTATTAAAGAGTATCGCCAAGTCAAATAGGTTGCCAACTGTGCAGCTGAGCCTTATGACGAGAATAATTGTCAGTCACTACTACATTTTCCTTTTACCTTTGGGTAAAGGGTGAAGGTTAACTATTAATAACCTTTTCGGTGCATAGACATCAGAAGAAATGATAAATATGTATTCAATGTACTTGAACCATATACTGTGTGGTCCAAAAAATGACGTCGACCCACCAGTCCATCATGTTGACCTCTTTTTAACTTCGAACTGTTCTTTAAAAAATGCATCAACATATATACTGGTGCACAGAAGTCAAGCATAATGACTTCCATATACTCATATTCTAGAATGTAGAGCCTACTGTTATGTAATAAAAATTAACAGAGGTTTCCCTGTTCCATGTTTCTTGACATGGAGTGTCCCGATTGTAACCTAGAGTAGGCTTTATAAGGCACATGGTCTTGCAAGAAAATGACAGAAGGCAGTGGGCATCAATCACTGAATACTGAATGCGAGCAGAAAGGTTGTCAGACCGAATCTCATGGATGTACAGAAGTGGCACGTGGTGGCACTGTGTAATGGGGGAGACTGTACTCAGACTAGAACTGCAAAAGATTTGAGGTCCACTAATCTGTTGTATGCACACTTCTGCAAAATCACAGGAAGACAGACAATGCATATACCAAGAAGTGGCAGACCAAAATGCACAGATCATGAAGACAACCGAGTCCTTGGCCAGTATATTGAAACAGCCGTTCGCAATGCCCAATGTGGTGCGCCATGGCCTGCAGCAAGTTAGAGGTCATGACATCAGTGCCATGACAGTGAGGCATGGCTGGCACTCTGATGGCAAGTCATCTTGTCATCCAGCTTGTTCCCCTTTACCCTCTGACCACAACAGCCAAGTCAGGCTTAACTGGTGCAGACAGCACAATGACTGGTCCACTTTGCAGTGGGGTAATGTGGTTTTCTCCTACGAGTCACGTTTCAAGCTGAAATTCCATGATGGAAGAGTCAGGGTGTGGCATGCGACGGACACCAGATACCAACCAAATCATGTTTTTCATGTCGACCAGTATGGTAGTGGATCCATTATGGCATGGGGTGCAATTTTTTAGAACAAAAAGTCATCACTGGAAATCATAGAGGGGACCATGATAGCTGTCAGGTACCGAGATGAAATCCTAGATCCTGTGGCAGTGCCTTTCGGACGTGCGTCAGTGGGTGATGGGTTTTTGTTTCAAGATGACAATGCTCGGCCACACAGAGGGAGGATCATCACAGAAAACCATGAGAAGCATATGGAGTATCTGCATATGGTGTGGCCAGCAAGTAGCCCAAATCTCAAAACTATTTAACATTTCTTTGATATTCAAGGCGAGGCAGTGCAAAAGCTTGTATTCACAAACATTGAAGAATTGTCACTGGCTATGTACATTGCTGGGGCTGACATCCCTCAACAAAAAAATTCAGAAACTGTGCCCTTCAATGAGGCGTAGAGTAAGATCACTGATCAAGGCTAGAAGAGGGGAGACTCAGTACTAAAGGCAGTAAAACATATTGATAAATAATTGTGCAGAGTGTATAGATAAAACTCTGTCAGTTTTTTGCGATTGACGTGCCAAAGGTGAAGTGATGGTCCATTGCATAATTCTGCAGTGATTTATGCAAAATGTCACAGAAGTAACGACAGTAAATTAAATTTTATTCTCACATCAGTAAGTCTTTGTTTTCTTCGATAGGATTAATTTTTATCCCCAAAATGGTCACTATGCTTGACGTTTGTGCACCAGTATGCATTATAGCCTTTACATATGAATAGATACTTTGAATTAAGGTTAATTTCAAACTGACAAAACTGGTTCTATTTACAGCCATTTTCTTCTGAAACTCACGCCAAAAGAGATTGTAAAACAGCACTACCTTATAACCTTAGCAAAAGAACAGTAACAGCTGTCTACAACTGCCCATAGGTTGCGTTTTCAAATGATCAGCGAGTAAATAGACGAGCATTTAAACTTTTATAATCACCGCCAAAGTGGTTCCATAATAAATTTACATTTTAGGTTCAGAGGCCCTGAGTTAGAAAACCGAACGTGTTGGGGGAAGAGAGGCAGGTGACGATTTAGATATGCGTTGAGAACGTTTGCAGAAAAGACTTTCAAGTTAAGGGGACGGAGTTTCCAAGTGGATGTGGCAGAAGGTATAAATGTTTTTTATAAGAAACTAGTATGTGCAGCAAAAGCATATCTGTGATTATTATTACACAATGAATAAATCGGCACCTTTCAGGCGTAAAGAAGGTATGCAGGGCCCTTGGGTCTTTAAGAAAGACACCACAAATAATTTTGTAAAATAGGACCAATTTATCATGTTTGCGTCGGACTTCTAGTGTAGGCCATACGAGCCAGGACAAAACTTAAAATTGCGATGAGAATCCCAATGCACAGGAAACAGTTACACTTTATTTGTATATCAAACATTCTCCGACAAGGCCTTCCTAACCCGTTGGACAGCATCCAATATAGGTGAAGCATACACATTTGTAACCAAGTATAAGTCTTAGTCTTCTTAAACTCTAATATGAACAGGAGTTTGAAAGTTGTAGGTCACGTACATGTATGCCGAACTGTATTAAGATATAAAGTGATTCAAGTTACAATCAAATGCCTTAGATGTATCCAAACTTACTGGCAAATCCGTTTTTCTATATCTACTGCAAAACCTACTGCATGAATAATGTTGAATGGCTGGTTAAAAAGCTCTGTCAAATTTGTTTTAGCCCGAATAACAGTTTGTCAAATAATTATTTATCATTAAAAATCCATACACTTTTTGTAAATACGCAATTCCGTAAACCTTTAATGCAGAGTGTAAAAAAAAGAAACTTTTTCCATAAGTCGGTAAACGTGGCGATGTAGAGTGAAACATTAAAACTTTTTGCTAAGGGGACATAAATAAGGCGAGCAATTTAAAAAAAAAAAGGTGTATGATCCGGTCCGCCTGCCGTGAATATTCTCAGGATTTGTAATATTTTGTAATATTTCTAGAACTTTGTATCTTTACTTATAACAATACTTCCAAGTCTTTGGTCCTTTTTGCTAGGTACAGCAGCTGGTTCCCATGTAAGATAATCAGTTACCTACTGAAAAGCAAACTAACGATTTAGACAGTTTGATTTTCGAGGATTCATGACCTTTTCTCATTTCAAAGCATGTGTCAGCTTGTTTCAGAGTTTGTCATCGCTTTTCTGGTCTAGTAGTCTCAGTAAAACATATATAACTTACCTTCGATACACTTTTTGTTCTTGTATATTTTTTTCGTTTTCCTATTGTTTTTCTCATTTGGTACCAAAATTATTTCTGAAACTACGGTGCCAGTTTGGTCCCCATTACTACCAACTTCTAACCTTTTATACTATTATGTTTACTGTAATATAGGCACATTGCCTTCTGTACAGATGCCATATAAGTTTACCCGTCACACAGGATTCATCTAGAGGACTGATCATTACGTCGTGGTGCAAACTCGGATAAGAAATCGGTTTACTTAGCATATTTGCCGTTCACATTATTGGACAGAAAGACTGTATCCTCTGCAGCAGGAGACAGTCACTCCTGTACTTTTTAAAACATTACAATAATTCTAAACTGCTCTCTGTATGGAACGAGCGTTACCCATATAAATGCCGTATTTAATGGTACATTGATGATTACCAGTAGAAATGGGTGCAACGCTTACAATGTAAGCGACCAGTTGATTGTAACCCTGAAGACAAGAAGAAAGCAAGCAAGGATTTTCTCCAAGTATGACAGCTTTAGCTTACAAAGTGTTGATGCTATCAGCCATGAAACAAAAGTAACTGAGATCACCCGTTTCCTTGCAAAGAAGGTCGAAACTGCCCATGTGATGTGTTGTAACCAGGTCTCAGAGGAGGATCAGGACGCAACTTTTAAGTCCAAATAATAGCTCCTGTGTTATCGACTGAAAACAAAATTATTTAAATTATCCTGAAAATCACCTTAGAAATTAGATCAAGGACAAGTATGTGACCAACATTAAAATTAAAACGTGTTTATATAGCAATTTCAGCCACACGTATATACATGTCTTGCCTATAATGAACAGAAAGCTCCAAGCAGTGTCCGTGTTTAATAATGATAGCAATCTGAGAAGTGTAACTGGAACTAAAAACGATAGATGTTAACGTTTTGTCAAATGCATTGGGAGCTTCGACTTTGTCTAATTTGGATTTCTCAGTCAAATGAAACGAAAGGAAAGTTGCCATCATTTGCTATACAGACAACTGGGGTCGTACCAATAAATTGCAAGTTACTTTCAAACCAGCAGTCTGTATCTCGGAAAACGCATTCCAGATGCTTTTATCTTCACATACAATTTTACACGCATAACCTAGCAGCGAAAGCAAGTTCCTATTTTATCTAATTTAAACATATATTTATAGTTAATATGTGCATGTTGTCAAGGCTTTTATTGCCGGCATCGCCAAGCTATTGGACATGGTAGACTTCTACAGCTTTTGATTGTCACTAGACTCTATGCTGGTGCTACAACTAGACTCATGTGTTACGAAAAACAACTAACTAAAGCTGTGAGAGGTATCAAGATGGTGCTCAAAACGTTGCCACACTTGTACATTACCTCGCACACTAATAGACTGAGACAAAAGGTCTTGAGTAGATGGATGATGACACTGAACAGGCACCAAAGGATGTGTGGCACAAATTCTGAACCAGACAAACACCCCTGCCCCATGATAATCAAGAGCCTGGACACTCCTAGGGTAGCTGAAAAATTAAAATCAGTTTTAGTCAAGTAGACAAGCGCAATCCTTTATATTTCCGTTCTGGTATAACTTCATGGAAACTGTCCATGGCAAGCTTAGACAACTAAGAATAGCAGGAAAGCATGCAGATTTTGGCTTATACCTTAGTGTTGTGTGTCAGGGCATCCCATACATCATAACAGCCAGCAGGAACAATTATACCGAACACGCATCTGTGTATGTGACTGCAGTAAGACAGCTAGCAGTTGAAAGTCAAAAAGCATTCATTTATTGTGTAGTGGCGGATTTGTAGTGCGCAGAAACCCAAACACCTTTTCCATCGTGTTCAATCTGATTTGTCCTGGAGAAGACCATAAATCGTGTAACCAGAAGCCAGAAAGGTATTATTGGTTTCACCGTGCAGAATGGAGCTTTACTCTGATGGCTATTGCAAGGCATATGACAGGCTTATGCTCACTGGCATTGTAACAATGTTACACCACTTCATCAACCAGAGATGTCCATGTGGACCTCACTGACCGAAGGCTTGCGAGATGTGCATCATATGTGCTTGTGACAACAGATGCCATCCCAAATCAGTATGCATATACATCTGGTATTGAATTAGCACAAGGTGCCTTGATCAATATTGTAGCTGCGCAGGTGTTTGAGGAACCTCTGACCAAACTTCCAGAAATTGGAAAAACCGCCATAATCAACTTTGCAGAGTAATCATTATTGAGGAGGATGTACAACAGCTAGCTCCTGTTATCCACAGAAAAAAATATCTAAAACCAAAGCATTCGCTGATTTGTGTAAACCTCAGCCCTCCAGACAAACAAATGAAGTTCACTGTTTTAACTGTAGTGTTGTTCAGATGCTCCCCTTCTGTATCAAAGACACGAGGCATTAATCTAAAAATACTTTGAGTGCATGAACTTGCTGCTGTGTCACTAGCACTCCTTCACGAGGATGGGTGATTCCGTAAATCAAATAAATCAGTGCTAGTAAGGAAACTTGAATTTCTGTGTGATGAAGTTTCAAACTTGCCGCATGGTCATTAAATCATCCTGCAGTCCCAATGCTAAATCGTTTATATCCTACACGTGGAGAAACAGACAACAGAATGGTACTGCAGGAAATACTCTGCAAGTACACTCACAAGATAATTTTCGTGTGCTGTGATGATAGTGATGTGCTTGTTTTTTTTCTGGTTTAATACTGCAGTAAAGACTGGCTGTTGTTGTCTTTATGCCAACTGGTCATACCACTAAAACTCCGACTCATAGAGGATTCATTCCTGTTCAAGATATTGTGGAAAATATAAGTGGAGAAGTGTTCCTGTATCTACATACAATGCACGTCACTACAAAATGTGACACAACGATGGCCATGTACGTTATTGGAAAGCAAATATCTGTCACAAGTCTACTTGAAAATATCAGCTCTGACAGTGATATGGCTGACTTCGGTATTTTGTCATTGGTGGCTGCGCATGAAAACTGCAAGGTCATATTTTTTTGCTACTGCTACTCACGAGAGTGAGTGAGAGAGAAGGAGAGAGAGAGAAACAGACTCAGAGAGCGAGAGAGAGAGAGAGAAAGACCTCCACCCCATTGAATGAGCTAGGATACGTTGTAGCATCTACTACCTACACAACATCACCAATGCTTCCACCCACGGGTTATGCATTAAAGTAACATGTCTAAAGAGCCCAGTTTCAAACTTCAGTATGGTGCTATACTCAGTTCTCAAACACATACATTTCAAACCATCCGGGTGGTGGATGGACCAAGGGTGGAGATGGGATCTCGGAACACAAAACTTAATGAAATCCTTGGGCTCCAGTCCAGGTCAGAGACATTGCTCACCTCCATTACATTAATGCAAACTGCAGTATCCAGAGACAATGCCCTTGTCTTATGGCAGAATTCCCCTACATAGAAAGACGCTCAGCACTAAACGGGGTACTGCCTAGGCACACAGTATGATAAGATCACTGACACGGGAAACCGATAAAAATTCAAAATATTCATGATTTTTTCAAGTCTAAAGGAATATGAGTGTATTTCGTTTGTTAATCATTGTCCAGTCATGAAAGGTCCAGCTTTTGTCCTTCTTTAATTTGGGCCTTTTACAATATAACCTTTACCTATTGTACGATGTTTGTGTCAGAATAACCTCGTGGGCATGGTAGTTCTTCTCCCTACACAACTATTTCTGGATTTGTATAATATTTAATGTGAAAGCCATTAGCTGGAGTATCTTCGTGTCAGTGTTCTGAATTAGCTGAAATAACATTTTTGCAGACTGACTAGATCATTCGACGCAAAACCCAAAGTGGATATTCTTTACTAAACTGCCTGCAACTTTGTGCTCTCTCAAGCAATGTGATAAATGTCAAATGTCCACAGATATATGGACAGTTTCTGTGACACAGTATTGTGCTATATGATTGGAAAGTGCAGTCTAGCTTTGAAAGAAGGTTTTCAATTGCACAATAACAGGCCCAATCTCCATTCTGCAATACAACTCAAAATGTAAACAGGAAATTTCCTCAGATTCTCTTGTACTGAGTTATATAGTTTTTTCTGGTGTTAGGTCTTTCATTTAACAAATGTGTAGGTATCATCTGGTGGTCGACTCAAAAACATTGACATAGTGTGCACAGTAGTTATTTTGCATATCAAAAGGGGAAGAAATTAAAGGAGATAGGGTAATATTCTTTGCTACTAGTTTAATTTAGAGAAACCTGGGATAATAATTTACATAGCCCTAGGTAGTCTGGTGCCTTATGTAATTCTTGGTGCAGAAACAAGAGCTCATCACCGGCAATAGTAGGTTCTGTATTTCTGGAGTAAAAGCAGTCAAAAAAATAATATATTGCAGATTTCTATATTTGTTGCCTTTCACATTGCTGAAATTTCTAATATTCTTAATTTTACAATTGATGTTCCTAAATTTAAGCCTACTCTCATCAATTTGTAGCAAGTACCCTCCTTTTAAAACTTAGGGAAATTTAAGGACAACACGTTGTTAGTGCCAATAAGATATACCTGTCACTACATTAAGTACCACAACCACCATCCTCTATATCTGACGAGCCAACCTTCAGTAGAAATGGGTTGTGTCTTGTTCTCCCGTTCGATGCTTCAGTAATCTGGGGCTTTGGCCACTAACCCATTAGCCAAAGCTATCCACTGGAGTATGGACTGATGGCAGACACCCTATTTTATTATTTTTTTTTTTTTTTATTTTATTTTTCAATATTGCATTGCTTATGCTAACTTATCCAAATATGACCCTTTTTTGGCAAAAAACTAAAATAATTCTACCTATTGTAAAAGTGTTGCTGAAAGCTAATTCTATCATAATCAAACTAATTGTCAAGGGCACAGGCAATGATGTCATAGCATTCAAGATCATCCTCCACAATCTCTTGTCCAAGACCTGCTTGACAGTACGCCAGTCTCTGTGTTACTATGTCAAATATTGTCCAGTAACAGCCTTGAAAATCTGCATTTCATTTTACGCCTTTAAGAAAACAGAGAATTTAGGAAACAGAGTCAAGCATAGACTGGGAAAAACATGTTTTCGATGATATGGTACACAAGAGAAAATAACTGCAGGTTTCTTGGGTTCAGGTTCCGGCATATTTCAAACATGGCAATGTTTGGCAATTATGGCTAGTTAAGGGATAATGTATGAGCATCACAAAGACCATATTTGCTTCACGTTTATATTACATTGGTGAACTTATTTGATATTAAAGGTATAGTGAAAAAGAGCACATCCGTCTTGTGTGTTACAACGTTGTCACGCAAAAATGCCCAGCAAGTAATCCTTGATTGCTGGTAATTCGAAATAAATTCCCCGTCCTACATTTTAAGCCTCTTATAATGCCAAAAGAGGAAATCAAATTTAAAGGGTCATTGTGTGCACGTTTCGTAATTTGTAGTCGTGGAAAGCAAACCGGACAAAACACCACATTTGAACTGTGGTAAATGGTTATTTGTAGGAGAAATGATATTATGAAAATATACAACTACGAAAGAGAAGGCTACTAATACTGCTTTATTTTGGGTTATCATATACCAACGGAAACCCCACAGGCTAGCAACATTCTTGAACTATGGCCTCGTTTGCAGAATAACACTCGGACTCAATGGATACGTAACAATCTAACGTAAACCAGTTTTAAAAATCTGTACCTAAAATCTGTGTTTGCACCGGAACTTTGAGACACGTGAATTGGATTTGTTGACCCAGAATGTGCCTTATCATTGCCAAGGAAAGCTACTGACCTGATGCGAGCCATCATTGCAGGTCTTATATCTACAATTTATCATAAATGTTATATATTTCTTTCAAATGTGAGTAAACCAAGCAGAAAAGAAGATTTGCTTCAAAGCAAATGTGTGTGCCTTCAAAGAATAATTGCCTTGTACGTTCAAATTGAAATTAAAAAAAGCTACGTGAAAGAAAACAAGAATTTTCAATAACAAAACAATGTAGCAAAACAATGCTTTTGGCATGGAAAACTATGCAGGTAAAAAAAGATTGCTAGTCAGAAAAAAAATGGATGAAGCAGAAGGACAAGTGTTCGTCATGTAATGAGGAACTCCAGCTAATATTAGTACTATTCACTTTTTCTTTGCAACCTTGATTCTTTTATAGAATACTGATGACACTACATGGACGGATGACAAAATGGTGACCATGTAGTGGCATGAAATTGTCATGTATGCCTGTCTTGACCGTTAACAACAAATCCTTGGGATACACACATTACGTAATTATCTTCTGATGACAGATAGTGACCTGTTGCATGTCTGGTCTATCTCAAATATGTATACGTCTGCTATTGGTGTTCCTAGCTTACATTGTTTCAATTTTCCTGATAGGGCCACAAAAAGTTCAGGGATTCTAGGTTTAGTGGAATCTTAGTATTTAGCTCTGAGAAAATTGATAATGGACCAAACCTAGGATGTGATGTTACAACGACACATGTACACATAATCGTTTTTGAACATTTAGATTCAACATTTCATTTTTTCCAAGGCCACCTAATAGGTATAAATCAAAATTCTAAAACTCTCGTTTGCAGTTCATTGGATGCACCTACAGCACAAACAAAAGAATTGTAGTTGGAATGATAAGTCTACCTATAAAGATTTGAAGACATTCAACATTTAAATTTAATCATAATTTTCAACACTGTCACCCCTATTTACCTGGAAAAGCCAAACTTTATGTTGGAAGTATAATAATGCCAGGTTTGGAGTTTCTACTTATACAACTCTTTAAATAAGCTGTCTGACAGATTTGCTGGTAAAGAAGACAGCAAACGAAAGAATAAATTATTAAATATGTCTGTTTTGGCACAAAATTAGAATTAAAGCATACGACACTTTCCACCTGGGCAATTTTGGGCAATTTAAACAGGAAACGGCTAATACATTGAATCGGAACGCCCTGAGAGGCATATTTCTCTGCTATTTACACGACAGTGAGTCGTGGCTCGGTTGATGCATAGCTACTAACCAGGCTGATGATTACATCGACTACATAACTGCCACTCGCAACCGATCAGTTCGGAATATTTCTAAGTTTTGATTGCATGTCTGGCTGCAAAGCTTCGAATTACGGTTGCCGTATGGTATTGTACAGAAATGTATGGGGTACATGAATGATGACTTCCAGAAAATCACAAGAACCAAAAACTTTGTCATAATACTTGCTCTGAGTTGACTGACTAGCCGGCGCATTTTTATGGGAACGAGCAAGCTGCCATTTCCCCACATAAATATTTAAGCCCCAGATGTCTTTTATCAATATATCGCCGATGTATCATGTCACACTGACGACGAATCCACGCAAGGAGTAAGACACTCAATCAATACCCCGTGTAGATCCAGTATGTCAGGGAGCTGTATGGTGCTGAGTGCGATTATTTTTGTCATAGCTCATAAATGGTCAACACACGCACATCCCAGTGTCCCCCCCCCCTTTTTTTGTGAGATAGTGCAGACCATTATAGCACAGTTTCAACATGCACTGTAAATATTTAAAAACAGGAAGCGACACATCGTGCGGATACCATGACAAGATGCCTGAGTCGTGCATATTACAATTCATTGTGAAAACGAGAAGCAGTTGTGAAAAATAATCGTCTGCCTATCCACCACACCCACCCCCCACCCCCGCGGGTTTGTTACGGAATGGAGTGTGAGCCAAATCTTTCGGTACTCTGCTTAACAAGGTAAAAGACGAAGGGTACCAAATTTGGGTTCAACAACAAACCTCCAACATTTCGTATCACGGTGATATGTGTTCAACTTACTAAATATCTGAGTACATCGAGCGACTGTCCCAACAGGTAGCATAAACTGTGGCGAGGTATTCAGACGGTACCGATGGTTTTGTGCAGCAAAAATCCAAAGGTGACTCTTGATGTATCTTGTTACCTGTGCTCTCCAGTATTTTATGTGTGCAGGTATACCACAGAATCTTTCAAAGCAGTAACAGAATACGGAAGATGTAGAAAACAGTAGGTACTGAAACAGATTGTGTTAACCGCGGGTTGATGACACTGACGTTTAGTGTTGCCAACATTGATAGATACATAGGTGGTCAGAAAAAGGCGTGAGCAAGGACCGTGAGCACTATGTGTGAGCATTATCTAAGAGTACTGCCAATGTACATTGTCTGGACATGTCTTATCATCATGTGATAAGATTTAAGAAAGGGGCAAGCGATGGTCATGTGCACTAGTGTTGGGAGGAAGGCAACAGTGTTACTTGTCACGTTGCAGTCCTGTGTATTCCTGAATTTCCTTTGAAAAAAAAAATGAAAGGAAAAGAAAATAAAAACATTTGACAGTGTGAATCCTTATACGTTACGAGAAATGCTACTTGACAAACGTGTACTCTGGCGTACCAGCATATATCGATTTTCCATGATGTCTTTCCAACGTGATAATTTTGTTTGCAGTGGGATAAGACTAAATTCCATTATTTTACTGTTTCTAATAGAGCTCAAAATTTCATTTATTTATTTATTCATTCATTCATTCATTCATTCATTTATTTATTTATTTATTTATTTATTTATTTATTTATTTATTTATTTATTTATTCATTTATTCATAATTTATCTATTTATCTATTCTCTCACTCATGCTTCTCTGTTTCTTTTCATTTCTATTTTAATTCATGTGAATTGGGTACTAAATCCTGACTTGCACTTGGAGTACAAAAACATGGGATTATCTGCCTTTGTTTGTTCACTTTGTACGCTGAAGATATGTATCACGTATCGGTAAGTGGCTGAGTTGACTGCGATATTGGAGGTACCTAAGATGCAGTAAATAAAAGGAACTGAGCAGTTTTAAGTCCATCAAGAAGGGAAAAGGTACCTTTTGCCTTAATGTAATTTTTAATAGTGTTTCGTGATATAATCTACAAGTTTATGAAGACTAAATATATGTATTTTGGCTTGACTGCACAGGTCATGGTAATCTTGCCGTCAGGTTATGTAGATTAATATTCCATGGCCGCTCATACGCTGCAGTTATTACTGACACTAGCACACTTTGTGTGTTGCAGTGAACATGGTCTGTTGTGGCAGCCGTCAAAACTTCGCTTTTCATATCTCATTGTACTTCTCTATATCTATCGAAATACATTAGTTTGCTAAAAACATCGAATAAGTTCATCATCTGAGACAATCGATACCCTGTATGTCACGCGAGACAAATCTTCGCCCTGTACTTAAATCTCAATTTCTACATCTATCTGCTTCTATATCTGTACCTATCTCTATGTATCTTTTATGTACCTGTTTCTCTCTCTCTCTCTCTCTCTCTCTCTCTCTCTCTCTCTCTATATATATATATATATATATATATATATATATATATATAGTTATGTCTTGGGTAAAGTATACCTGTAACATGTACAGCGTAATACAGACATAGCGTGGTTTATTGCACCATACAAGCTCCAAGTATACAACTACAACACGAAGCTTTTTGTACTTTCTAAAGTTGATTGCCTAGATTAACCCCTCTCATATTTATGGCAGGTTACAAATTGTGTTCCCATGGTTTTATTAGCAACAGACTCTGTTTTTGCCAGGTTCCTTAAACCTCATCATGAGTAGGTAAGCTTCCGGAAATTGTTGCCATAAAATCAATGCTTTCATTCCGTCTTTTTTGAACATCAGGAATTTACCCCTTTTCCTTTCAGGATTTTCAAAGTGTTCATGGTTTTGTCATTGGTATACTTAGTGGCTTCCAGTACGGATAAATGTACATCGACCTGAATAACTGATCTCATCGACAAAATAAGTTAAACAGGAATGTTCCATGAATACAACGCAACTTGGTTGCGCCTTTGTTGCCCTAGCAGAAAAGGGAGGAACTATTAAAGGAACGATATTTACGTGGGACACTGTCTTTTGTCTTTAGTATCATCATTATCATCAGCATCATCATCGTCATTGTGTTTTATTTGTTTGTTACTTTGTTTACTTTTGCGGGGTCAAAATATAAGGTTGTATTTGTTTTACTTTCTTGTCATTGCAGAGGTAAATACACAATGTGTCATAGACTTGATCCGTATAGGACAAGATTTAAGGGACACGACTCATGCCACCCCACTCCGTAAAGGAAAGAAAGTATAAGTTGCAATTGTACGCTGTTCTACAGCCATGGCTTGTTAACTTGCAGTTCCCATTTGACGCTGCCTGATAAGGATAACTGGCCTTTGATGTCAACCTGGTGGGTAAAAATTTAACACACCTTATCGTGGGCGTTTTCTCAGCAATCAACACCACAAGCTGGTCAATGGAGATGACGTTCACACCGGTACCGACAGCTGTCATCCTAGTGGAATTAGGTCATGAGCAATGAATGAAGCTTTTGTCTACTCAGTGAGGTACGTCTTCCCATGCTTTTGGATAACAAAGACAGTACTTCATGTAAAATGTACATTTTTTCTCAACATGTCCGGGAGTGAAAAGCAACTTTAATTTCAAAAACTGTTGCTTTTTTTTCTGTAATGGAATGAGTTATCCATGTCATTTAGAAAATAAAAAACGTTGAAATCGCTACTTAATGTGCGTATACATTACGTTAGCACGGCATGAAAGCTGTAGTTAGAGATCTCAGCCTCTGTTTGGTGCCCGCTGTGATTGTCACGAATGCACGGTCGGTGTAGAAAAGCATTAGATAAAAGGACAACAACAGCTATATCGTTACATTTCGTGCTTGCTGTCCTCTTCGACATCGATTAGTTGTGTACAGCCGTACACTACTCTGGCAAGCTCTTAAAACATCATCGTCACCTTGCACGACCAGCCACAGCAAATGATGCCCTGATAGAGTGTTGATACCTATATGTGCGACTTCAGTCACATTATGTTACTGCTCTATATTTTGCCGAAAGACGCACTGTCAGCTGTGCCCGAAAGTTTTGCCCTAAACTAGCTGTGCGCAATGACAATCGTATCCAGAGTACATTTACTGACAAGATGTTGAAAGCCTCTGAATTGTTGACAGGAGGCTTGCGTGTTTTTACTGCTGCAGCATTCACTGACATTTTATGAAGCAAATTACTTCTACGCTCACGGAGAAAAGTACAATTCCTTTCCCATTCCCATTGTATAACTTAGACTGCGTGAAATAATTGCGTAGAGAGGAAGAGAGTTTGGGTCTATTTGTTTTGGTAGACCCAAATGCTGAAAAAGCTGAACACGAGCCAAAGACAATAGAGTGGCAATGAGTGGCCAAGGTCAAATCTCCGTCCCATATGTGATAAGCCTAGATTAGTTTACGGCGTTTGAAAGGTGTTCTTATAAGTTACAAGGTTTTCTATTTTTCGTTATATTCACTGATACATAATTGGCATTTGCTTACCAAAGTTCGCCATAGACCCCAATTTAAAACATCACGTGTTTCAGCTGTTCAGAATTATATCCATAGTTTTGGATTTGCTGTAAAAGACCCGCTGCTATTACAAAACATCGTCCATGATCTTTTCCTTTGCGGTCTCCCAACCGGCTTTTGATATTTAAGGCAAAATAAAATTCAATAACTAATTTACGCAAAAAACGTGACCCGTCCTATATTAAAGTCGTAGGGACCAGTTACTGAAAATATTAAAGAACATAGACACCTTAGTTTTTCACTACTATAAAGCTTGTCTTGATCATCTCGTATTAATATTATTTCTGGAAGAGATTTAACAATGGCTGGAGTGCTTCGTAGTCTGAAACGTGGGCTTAATTAATGCTCGCTTGACATTTTGCATTTTTCGTTTATGCGCCCGTTCCACTGTTAAGTTTTGAATGTAATGCACTTACAGTTAGTACAGCGTATAAAATTACACAACTTTCTACGTATCAGCCTACATCCTTAATGTCCCATTTAAACAGAATCTTGGTATATATATGTATATATATATATATATATATATATATATATATATATATATATATATATATATATATATATATATATATGTGTGTGTGTGTGTGTGTGTGTGTGTGTGTGTGTGTGTGTGTGTGTGCGTGTGCGTGTGTGTGTATGTGTATGTATGTATGAATAAATAAATAAATGAATAAACTAGTGCACGTACAACCAGAACAGGACATATCAGAGCACATTTGGGCAAACCTTTTTGTGGCCAAATTTAGCGTCTCAAGGTGTGGCAGGCTGTTTGAGAGCCGATACTTTACTTAATCGACGAGGCTTGTGTCATTATTTTCATAGTTCGCAGTAGCGGCTTGTTTATACGTAGTGACTGAGATTGGGAAGCATTACGTGGATAATGCGCATCCATGTATCTGCTTTCCTCAAGAATAAATGTGCGTGAAGGCACGGATATTTGTAAATGTCGAAATGTACAAATATACTATATACGTCACAGACATAGCCATACATGCCAGCAACCCACAGATGGTGATACAATATGTACAGGTAGTGTGGTATCTAAAGACTTGACCACGATTCAGCCCACATTATGCACGAAGGCAATAGTCTGTCGCAGGGCAAGTTGCAACTTTTATAAACATAACAAATCATAGTTCACCCATCCCAGAGTGGATGTATGTATTACCAAATTTTGCATTCATCTACGTCAGAATTATAGGTGTATGGACACCACTTTGTTTAGTCATGGAATTAGAACAGGCTAAACATGAACGCACTGGGCCATACGAAACAGACGTTTTGCTAAAATTATGCAATCTATGTGGTATTTGAAAGGCGATATATAAAATTAATGAGACGAGCTTAGGGTTGTTCTTAGCCACCGCGAGGCACAGGCACCAGATACATTGTTAGTGAAGATTGAGAACTCGAATACCAACACAACTGTGCAGAAAACAGTATATATATATATATATATATATATATATATATATATATATATATATATATATATATATATATATGTATATATATATATATATATATATATATATATATATATATATATATATATATATATATATATATATATATATATATATATGTGTGTGTGTGTGTGTGTGTGTGTGTGTGTGTGTGTGTGTCTGTGTCTGTGTCTGTGTCTGTGTGTGTGTGTCTAGCAAACAGTCACCACAGACCTGGTTTTTTGGGGGGTCTTAAATGCTACACTCTGAAATATCAGCGACCTTCACAGATCTCTCTCATATGGAAACAGTTTTCAATATTGTGTCTTGCAGCCACATCGCCACCTCAGCATTTGCGAAGCATATCACGGAGGAAACACCATGTAAATGACCTTGACACAAGCTCAATTCAACACAATTTCATTTATATGTAGCAGTGGATACTTTTGATTGGATGCCAGTTTAAAAGGAAAGTAAGGGTTTCTTGCTCTACATTAATGTCTGTGGCACCTGAATGATGTACTGCATATCAGGAACAAGTCGCTGTCTTTTAATATTCTTAACCAAGCAGATTGATAGCTATAAAAGCACGAACATCAAATGAGAACTATCTGCTGCATGAACAAAATTTGACATTTCTAAGCATTTGATATTTAATGACGCAATATTAAAATACACACCTCTTTACAACTTGACTACAGTAAAGCCTGATTGGGACATGCAATTAGCACGCATCGTTAAATCTTTTGGTGCCACGCTCTGACTTAAAATTATTCTAAGTTTGAGGATGAATTATCATTTTCTGGAGTTAAATTCAAAATTAGGAACTCTCGATAGATCACAAGACCTAGCCATCGTTTCAACCAAATTGTCACGTACTTGCATTAGTAACGTCGTTCATAAACATTGAGACAAAACTAAATGTGCTCAACTCGGATAACTACTATGATCGTAAACAATCAGGGCACAACGAGTAGGCCTAGTGCATTTTTTCTTTCACAAAATCCCCAATAAAATAGAGATTCTATCATGATGTTACCCCGTAACCAAGAACTACCCAATAGGAACATGGTATTGCCAGGTTGTAATAACAGTACAACGACCTCCCAGGATTATTATAACCTCTAAGACTATTTGTAATGCAATTCAGCGCACATTGACTTATATTGGAGTTTGCAATAAAAGGGTTAACTTATTATATTTGACTGCTGTAAACTGATTTTGAAATTCAAATAGATCTCCACTATAACCTTTTAGTAACCTTTAGTATAATTTGAAAGGTTGATTTTGGTGGGATGTTTGTTACTCATCAGATGCATAGCGGTGGATAACCTATGCGTAGAAGGTAGGATAGCCTCTCTGTTAAACTTTTAATAACATTGCATTTTAACATTAAATATTCCCCTAATAGACATTATTGTACAAGCTACAATGTTTGCTTAGGAATCACCAATTGCACATGATTTAGCATGATTTAAAAGTAATAGAGTGACATATCGGTATATTGTAGTGTGAAAATCTTAATTCACTTGGCACGTTCAAAAAAATGTCACACCATTTAACAGAGCTTTAAACTCTTGCTGCTTTGAAAAGCGTTGTTTTGACGGAATTTGGGCCAAAGCTGGTTCAAGGCCGCTTTCAGCGCAAAGAATAATATGATTTTTGATTGCAAAATATCAGAAGTCTAACTGTTGCTTTCTTGCTAGCTTGCAAGCTTAGTGTTCAAGCACAATGGGTGTTATTTAGCTTGTCACATCGTGCAGGGGAAAAGGGGAGAGAAGCGGATGCTGACTGGCAGTGTGTTGATCATCAAAACTGGGATCGGTGCAGGCATCAGGACCGCAGCGAACCTGTTGGCCCCCTATAGAGTCATAGAACAATGTATGGATCTGGGCAGCAGATGTCTCGTCAGATGGCCAAGTCTATATGCTCTACACATGACAAGAGTTTGAACGCCTCGGAGAAACGTGATAACCACATCCTATTACATTGACTTCTGTAGACATACAATAAAAACAGTCTGGCTGAAGCCAACGGTCGCCCGCAATCGTATTCAGTGGCTCAACACCAAACAGCATGCGCCTTTGCATGGCTTCAATGCAGGCTTGCGTGGGACAAACTGGCATTTATTTCCATGCATAGTTTCCACGAAGATTTCAGCCTTTGAGCACGGACAGCAAATCAAGCCAGTAACTTCCCCACAAAGGTACACATGTAGATACAAAGGATGCGAGCTGATTGGCGCGCCAGACTTCCTCTTTTTTGTCTGCGTAAGGTATGCCAAGATCCCAAATTACTGCTATTTAAAGCATCGCGCAGCACTTGCACCACGATTAAGGATATTGGACATATATTGTGTGCCCGCTTACAGCACTCGCTACCAAACAAATGACCAAAATGGAAGGCATAGCCGGGGTTTGGACGACCTACGTTTATGTCTCAACAGTACTCATGATCACCCAAAGCCAACTTTTCATTTGGCTCGATTGTTTGGCCTTTTCGATACGCCTGCATTTCATATAACCCAAATTACCGGATGTCCAAAATGCAGCCTACTCAGATTTGACAGCATAACGCTTGCATCGGTAAATACAGTTATAATTTTAATGCAACCATCGTTAATAGGTCCATGATATAATTAAGGGGCCAAGAATTCGCGTTTGGAAACCGTTGTCTTTGTGTGCTGCGATGTTCCCCAGTGTGTCACTCAACTGGTCCTCTATGAACTCGGTAATCGTCAAATTAAAATAATAAACCTCAAATTAAAAGACTACGTTTAAAGATACAAGATTAGAATTTAAGTGAACATTTTATGTCTGTACATAGTTTTATCACGTAAATTTTGCTGTTTCTGCAACAAGTTGTTTGAAAGTTAATAAGCTGTAAATTACAATGAAGAGTAATGGATAACACAACTCTAGCCCTGAATGGCTGAAATGCCCTCTACAGGAGAGCAGTAGAAGCTTCTGTTCTTGCTCTCCCATATTCTCTTGACACCGACCATTGATTATGTTGTCCATGGATGTTGCATCATGTATATCCTTTTGTTTCACGGGTCGTGCCATAGGAAATACAAAAACATTGCTCCGTATGAAATACCGCTTATCAATTTCCATTGTTATCAAAATTGCCATGCTAACTATGCAGATGTTTCCTTGTTGAGTTCTTCCACAAAACTTTACCCTTCTATAAAAAAAGTCCTGTTGTAACGAAGAACACTGGCGGAACGTTTAATTTCAGTGTGTCCTGAAAATAAACATTTGTCATAATAAAGCTGGCACAATCACATTTTTATCCGATTCATTAAAAAAAAAATGAGTATCCCTTTGTCTGAGTCTGTCCTGGAAACATGCGATTGTACACTGAGGGTTGGTGCTTTCGGCCTCTACATGAGATAAATATTGCGGGTATCCCTCTGTTCACAGCCTCTCATACAATCTTTCGTTTGAAGAAAGTGTGAATATGAGACTCCTGTACGTAGTGCAATTGTCTGTGGGGCATGGTTGCTGCGCAGTTAATCACTCAAGGTCCAATTTGAATTCAAGGACATTATTCTGATAAAATTCGGGTGAGTAGACATGTTGGTGGGGCAGGAATCCATGTATCTCTCTATCGAGCCGTCAGATTTTTCATATGAGTGCGACACTCAGAAGACCAAGAACAGGCACGAACTGCGCCAATCGCTTGGTCACCTGCTTAGCGGACGTTCTGTGGGTCAAAGTACCGACTAGAAATCAAGGGTCACATATCAGACGTCTGATTGCCGAATGACATGAAGAAATGAAGCCTTTGTTGCAGGCTGTGGGACATTTGATGTCAGTTAATTAGAGGGAGTCCTGCTGTCTCGAAATTGATTTTACACAACCACATGCGTTTCATATTTGAGCCCAGAAAGAGCTCTGCTAAACGTAAACTTTGTTTTCAACTACTGATATAGTTTTTTATGTCTTACAGCCACAGTTTTTTTTTTTTTACGTGAGCTTTTATCCCTAACCAAAACAGCTCTGAACAACCAGCATCTTAACAGGCAGTCGATATCGCAGTGGCTGTGCTACTAAAAAATGGATTTTTGTCTCGACTGTTCTTGTGGTCGTTGCCCTGACGATTGGCATTTTGGCAGCCAGGTCACCTTCCGCCTTTCCTATTGGACAATTATGTCATGATACATGTCCTTGTGCAAATATGCTAATCTTCCGATATTTTAACAAAGTTTTTCTCTTACAGTATCAAGTTGTGACAGAGTCAACATTTTTCCCTGGTATAATGCGCCCAAATCCCGCCGGGCAAAGCCGTTGAACTAGACTGTTGTTGAACGATATTTTGTTATGGCATTTGCTGTCGTATGGTAACTGTAGTCATGCTGATACTCGAATAAAAGGTTGTTTGTAAAAAAAATATGAATCTAGTACATTTATTTCAGTGCAGACGCTCATCGATTTTTGTTTGCAGAATTTGGTTAAAATGACCAAGTCAATTAACCCAAGTGCAAGTCAATTAACGCACTTTATATCATGCCACCGGAAACTGATGGGTGAGACCTGTTTTACATGAATCAAACTTTGAAGCAACTGTTGCATTCTACAGAGCAAAAACAACTGCACTGATGACGGCGAAATAAGTGTTAACGAAAAATGATGTACGTACAAATTTTGACATGCAACCATTATTCAGTATCACGATAACACACAGGATGTCAAGGCAGCAGAATGCGATGTGTGTCAGAGGTTGCACGTTCGAGTCTCGCTCGTTTCAAACATAAAATACATTTATCGGCATTTCCTTAATGCTGGTGTATTTAAGTCCCCGGTTCTTGAAATAAACTGATAAGGCAAATGGGATAAGTATCGTTTAATACTATCTCCTGTAATTACTTTATTTTTCTGTGTTTTTATTTTAGCTCATTTCGTTAAAGGCACATAACTGTGAAAATAAAAACACAGTAAAATGGCCTTTCAACATTGTATGAAGGAAATGTCAAAAACACAAAAACCTTAAAAATTTAAACACGCAAAAATAAAGTGATTTACAGTATTTTCTAAACTTACCTTCAGACCTTTAACTTTCAAAGCCAAAATGCTCCAAATGCACAAAGAAATTATCAATTTTTCTGACTTACGTAATTTTTTGATAACTTAAAACCCTACGAAACTCTTTTGGTTCCTGAAAAAATCTCCATTCTGGTTATTTTTGTTTGTTTGTTTCTGTGTTTTTGTAGAGGTTTTATGCCATTTTTTTTTATTCGCGGATTATGAGCACTGATTCGTAATCTCCTTAAATGCATTATTTAGTTTACATTCTTTAGAACAATTAAACTTTTGTTGTTGTGATTTTTTTTTGGGGGGGGGGGTAACTCAGGAAACTCATCAAACTGTCGGGAAAGTCATTTTACCTCTTAAATACGAATAAGTCGCTCATTGATGTTTGCATCTCTTTAGGAGAAAGAGTACTTATTCACCAGTACCATTATTGAAAATGTATTCGCAATTAATTGATACAAGAGTATTATTGACATGAACCTAACAAAGATGTTGGCCAAGATCCTAATTAGGCACGCTGGTAAAACAAGTGAGTCGTCGTACATATATTGACTGTGCTCCTTGGTGACTACGGTCCCAGTTTATGCGAGTAAAATCATTTTAAATCGCATTGGTACGTGCTTGTGTCTATGCAAAAGGTTCAACGAAAACACGAGGAAGTATTTGTACCGGGAGAACAATGCAAAATAACAGAATGGCTTGACGTTAAGGCTAAATGTTTGACATGGTAAACACATCACGGTGACTATCCTTCCAATTAACTACTTTCTGAAGCAACATGGAACATTAAAAGTTGTTTGTGCTCACCTTTAGCATTAATAAGTTGAGGCATACAACATCAGCTGGCAGCATGCAATTAAGGAGGTTACACGAACCTGTTCTATGCCATGTTCTGGCATGGCTGTAGTGTTGCCGGCCGTTTTTATAACGTTATAAATCAGCATTAGTCATCATGTGCTTCCCTCTGTCCCAAACATCTACACGTCCTAAAGTAGACCTTGAGAACAGCAGGAATGGTTGAAGTAGACGGATCTTAAAGTCTACCAACATATTCTGATTTGGATTTAGTCTGTCCTGGGTAGAACAGCACTGGAATAATCCTCGGCCGTTCTCATCAGATTGAATCACGATATTTTCACTTATCGTGGATTAGCCCTGCGTTGTTTCAGTACGTTACACTCACGGAAATAGCCCCATATTGGTACAGTATGCCACCCTGGTGCCAAGCAAGCAGTGACTTTGCTAGGTTAGGTATAGTTTCGTCCTCATCTAAGGCAAACTTCATATTTTAAACATAAGAGAACTGTGTCAGTTCTGGTCTCAAATGACCTCGGGTGTACGGACTGAAGTAATTCTATGACGTTTGGAATAATATCAAGGTCACCTTTGTTTAAAATCATCATCATTGTTTGCAGCACCGGTTTTCAATAAAATTACTAGTAGCTATTACTTTGTAAAACGAAATGTGAGGGGATATCATTTTGATCTTGCAACTTCACTAACAGTCAAAATCAACACCACCAAAAGAAACGTCATAGGTACACCTCTTTTAGTGTTTAACAGTAACCAGGATCATAAGATCCACCATATGCAAAACGGAAGCCAATACGTCAATTTGACTTTTCAAGGACTCTCAAAGTCAAAATTAAAAACAAATTAAATTTAAAAAAAAAAACAGTAAAGAAAAAAGAAAAGAAAAGAAAAAAGAAGAAAGAAAAAACCCAGAAAGCCCACAGATATTTTTCTGTCTGTGTATAATAATAACCATGAGCCTAGGACCCATTATTACTGAGATATAGAACCATAAATGTAAAATTTGCTGCTCTCCATATTGTGACAATGAGAACAAGTGCATATCCTCTTACAGATTTCTCCTAAGCTGGTAATTTGATAAAATTGTATGGAGATTGAGTAGAAGCGCATCCCTCTAAGAAAGAAAATCTAACACACAGTTTGGCGAAACGAAGTCAAGAAAACGAAACGTAAACACATTCGTAAATTAATAGAAAATCTATTTAAATCCTCATCTGGTGAACAAACAAAGGTCTAGCTGTCCCCAAAAATATTCTTGCGTAATATCAAAGCAATTGATTGCCCAGTTTTGGAGCATGATGATGATGATGGTGATGATGATGATGATCATCATCATCATCATCATCATCATCATCATCATCATCATCATCATCATCATCATCATCATCATCATCATCATCATCATCATCATCATCATAGAAATTATTGTGTAAATAATATGAAAATCACTACAGGGTGGATATCTAAACAAACGTAGCAGTAACCCACCTAAACTTTAAAAAAAAAAATGGAAATCGAGATGGTGTTTCTGGAGAGGTCGAAAAGGAGACTTATAATTGTAATCCCTATTTGCTAATATAGTAATCAAAATCAATGTATGTATTCATTAATAAGTACTGAATTAAAAACAGAAAACAAAAAAAAAAAAAAAAAAAAAAAAAAAAAAACCCATTAAACATCAGGGGTCTACAGTCTCACCACAAAGTGAATGCCTCAGTTTGATCCTTCCGCAAGCTACATTTCTACCCAGTTTCAGAACAAACTGAGAGACCGTTTGGGAAAGTAAATCACAAAGAGCAAAATGTTTTTTCAACGTTTTTGCGCCCCTCACCTCTCCAAAGACATTCAATAAAAGCCCCAAATCACTGGAGCGTGGGCACGCGTGATAGAGCATCTTCCCGAGGCAGATCCACGATTAAGGTGGATCCTGCTGACAGTTTTGGAAAAGAAGTCAAAAAACGCAGACGTCACGTACAAGCTCAGCTGACTCAGTCGCCTGAACTAGCAATTCCTCTGTACTCCAATAGAACACAAAGGGGACAGTACTATAGCAGAAGAGCAAAGGCTACTTGTATATAGAATGAAATGTAAACAAGCTCATGTGCTTGCCTGTCAGATCTCTCGATGTAGCTGATAGGCGGAGTGATCGCTCGATGTGGTTTGGGGCGGACTGATCGCTAGTGATGCAGATCGCCCACTGCCATTTTTACTTAAGTGACTTTAAACTAATACTAATTACTGGCCGGGAACCTTAACAAGGATCGTTTAACAACAAATGTGTGCATGCCTATTTCTTTTATGTTGTACGTAGGGATTTAATACATTCACTTAGCAAATTTCACTTTTTACAAGCCAGTGCATTTGTCTTGCTTGATCGATCTGTACAAAGCGGCAGATTACAGATATCAAAGGTCCTTCCTCCATTCAGGACACAGGATTTCATGTCTCGTAGACTGAAGCTACATACATAAAAACACAAGAGTTGCACCCAATTCTGGCACAGCTTGGCGATCACACCGCATGAGGAGGACACAAGAGGTCACCAGTGGTCAGGAGAGATATCGTGCCAAGTTGAGTTCCACCTTGTGAAGGCAGAGGACAAAAACACCGATATCTGGACCAAAATCCTGTACAAAGAGGCTTATTGTGGAGGAGGTAGAGGTAGCTGCACATTATCAGGGTTGCCCCGGTCAAGACACACAAGGGCAACCGAATCAGAGGGCCGGAGGCTTCATCTAATCGTTATTACGCACAATCGACAAGCCCATATAAAAATGAACTGGAAAGCATTAACACCGCCCAGGCTTTGAAGATGCCCATTTGGCTGATCGCTTGATAAGTGCGGCCGATACAAGTATTTTTTTTCTACAACTGTCATGGGAGGGCAAAGTCTTTAGGCCGACATGTGACCGGAGATGGTGGCTAGAAAAAAATGAAAACCATTTCTCATTGCACTACTCATAAACTTACTTAGCACGTATGTGCCTCGTAAGCCACAAATCTTACAAGTGTGAACTCCACATCAAATGATGCACGCTTGATTAGAGCTTCGGGTAGTGCACAGGCTTTACCACAGGTGACTGTAGATTACTGCGTTAATGTGGACTCGATATTTACGATTAGGTCTATTTCACTATAGCATCAAAAGCTGCCAGACACCCGCGGGTGCAGCGTGAAGTATGGAGAGCAGAAAGAGATAGACGACTGCCATGATTTAATGTTTTTTTCGCAGTAAAACCAGGAGCATGGTGTCAATCCTTACAGTATGCCTTGACACTCTACTGTAGAAGCATCGCACATTTCGTCTCCTGATCATCCTGTAAAGCAGGAGCAACAGTTGGCCTGGGGAATTTACACTACAAGTAAAGTTCTTTAGCTCAGCTGACTTGCTAGTCAGACAGAGCGTTTAGTAGTCCGGCGTCTGTTCACGATTGTATTTTCACTTTAAACTTGGCAGCAATGTCCCTTTGGGTAAGTCTCTACAAAGTCTGTTTAATGGTCACGCTCCAGTGCTTTTTAATGAATAATTTTTGTTCTTTTCTTATGCAAATCTCTAAAAAAGTCTTCGAAAAAAAAGGCCCATCCACTTACTTTGATGTCACAGAGGAACACTCCTAAGGACTCCTTGTTCTTAATTTGTTTACCAGGTGGCACTGCATTTTTTCCACTTTTTATGATTTTCTTTTGTATGTGTTCGCTATTTTCGACTTTTTCGCGAAAACTGCCACTCAGATTTAGCTGAAACTTGGTGAGTATGTACCTTGTGAAAAGTTCGAAACAAATTTATTCACTAGGTGGCACTGCTGTGAATTCCTGATTTTTAAAGATTTTTTTTCTTCAGTTCGGGTACTTAGCGGTTAATCACATTTCCTATTGATAACTATTTAAGTGAATGGGCATTTTAATGCTAATTCACATTTTCGACTTCTCTGAAATCATTAGCCAGATTCACTTTAAACTTAGTGAAAATGTACCTTGGGTGGATGTGAACTGTTTGTTCAAATGGTCATCCTCCAGTGATTTTTTGATTTGTTATGATTTTTTTTGGGGGGGTGGACATTTCTTTTAACAGTCTTCTTCTCTGAAGCGGCTATCCCAATTGCGTTGATACCACAAAGGAACACTCCTGGGAACTCTTAGTCCTTAATTTGGTGACCAGGTGGCGCTGATTTTTTTTTTTTTCTGTTTTTATGAAATCTTGTCTGCTTTAGCTATATTGGACTTCTTCTCTAGAAGCATCACTCAGATTAAGCTGAAACTTGGAGGATGTGTTTCTTGTTAAAGGGTTAAAACAAAGTTTTTCACTAGATGGCACTACTGTTTATTCCTGATTTTTTATTTTATTTTTCTTCTGGCCGGGGGAACTTACCATCCATGCACCTCTCCTATTGATTACTACTCAACAGAATGGGCATTGTAATGCTAATTCACATTTTAATGAACTTATCTTTAGGCAAATCTTAGAAATATTTCTAAATGTCTTATGCACGCAACTAAAGCTATGCACAGGTCTATTCAGTTACAACTTTGATTGTGTGAACAAGCTTAGGTCAGCTGAGCACGGACTGTTCACGCAGACCTCTAGTTTTCTTTATGCGCAGAGAGCTATTGACCAAAGCGTGAACCCAATGGCTAATTCCACTCTTAAACTAAATTAATGGGGCTGGCATCGGGTGAAGTGCATGCATATACACACTTTGTAAACTGTACGTTTAACGGGTACGTACCACTTCTCGGCGCAAGTTAGTAGTTGAACAAGCAAGCGGTTGCTCACTACATTGTCATGGCTCTAATCAAGTCCCATTTATTTTCTTCAGTTTGTCCTGTGTAAGTTCATTGATGTGGGTGTTTGTGCGTGTGCCTTACTGGTGCGGGTGTGGATGTGAGTGTCTCTTTGCATAAGTGTTCAATTGTCTAATCGTTCCTCTCAGACCACATCCGTCAAATTAAGGGAATTTTGCGGAACATTCTTCACGGAACCGAAGCAAGGCAACAGTAAACCGACTTAAAATTGCTACATTGCAGTAGCACGTGATCCAAAAGTATCAACACTTAACTCTCTCAGTGCAACATTTTGGACTGAGTCAACAGCTTTGAGCGTAATGGACCCAAAACGCGCCAAAGAAGGCTGTTAACCTGGGCTCTTGTACTCTAGGTAACTGCCGGAATGCCAGTCCTTCAACGAAACGTCTTTTACAAAAAACGTGAATGTAGCACTATTATTATATTTCAGAGCAGTTCGATTGGTGTAGTTCGGCTTAAGTCGAAGTTGGCATCAAAACAGTTAAAGCGTCGGGAGTCCCGCGTCTGTTGCAGCTCCCAGTCAACTCTAGTACAAAGTGGCCATTTCCTGAGCTGTGTGGTAACTGCAGGCTGGTGGTGAGACCCTGCACGGCTGTAGTTGTTTTATTATTCTCGCATTGACCACATGGTCTTCTCAGTTATCGATTAATTTATGTCTCAGAAACACCACATGAATCGAGAAAGAGTATTAATTTAAACAGCAAATGATCATTTACCTTCCTGGTTTCAAGAAATACCTCTCGTTTATAAATTTATTTGGGTAGTGGTTATCTTCTTACCGGCAGTTAAGCTGAACTCTCAGAGTAGGCAGAGAATGCCTTCCCCACTGTCACCGACCCCATTTTTTTTTTCTATTCAAATGGTACTGTTCCCTGTTGAGATTGAAAAAAAAACAATTCATGGCATAGATAAAGGTCATTTAATCTAAACCCACGTACAATAAATCTTTGATACCTCATTATTGCACGAGAATGAAGACATGAACGTGACAAGGGCAGTTAGCAGAATATGAACAAATGCCTGCAATGGGTGTAAAGGAAGCCCCAAATACCAAATTTACACAACGAGTGATAAGTTTGCTCCTGCCGGAATTAAGCCTCAGTGCGCGGCGTCTCATTTTGTTAAAAACGTTGGCTTCTCTACTACCTCTTTCAAAAAAAAAGTTATGACTTTAATTTTCTAATTAAGAAATATTTGAGGCTTCTAGACATTCTAAAATGTGTTGCTCTTAAAGCAGGCTCAAATTGTGAAATATTGAGTATATAAATACAATGCTCTGAAATTTTATGTGTTTCATTTCATCGTAACTCTTGACTCTAAATATGTATGAGCGACTGTACGACCCACTTTAATTACAAATTTGAGATAGAGTGCCAAAAATCCACAGCGCAGTGATACATTTTGCAAAAGCGGTTTTCAAAAAGTATCAAAGAATAGACAGAAATTCCATTTTCATAATGTCGCAATATATTAGACTCCAGTACTCAATAAATAATACTAGCATGGAGAAATAGCACATTTTCCAGATGTGGCACATGAACCAGCATGTAGCGGTTAAAAAGAAAACATGTTTAAATGACAGTGAAATACATGCAGATTGCAAAGAGACACATTTAAAAACTCAGTTATTAGAATAGCGTCATTCACAATCCAGACATTACTTTATGGCTTCAAAAATTGCCCTATTACCGAAAACTAAATCATTTTGAGGTCGTCTAACAGTATATAAATAACCCAGGTATACTCGGGGCAGTGACATGAAAGCTGGTATACTAGTTTAGCTGTGTAATTAAACACAAAGCAGCTGTAATATGTAATACATTGTATCTGATTCAAGACATGGTGTGAAGATTTACCCTTACCCTTTCGGTGTTTTTGCCTGGTTGACTTCTTCAAGCTGTGTGGCAGTGTCACCCTATCTGTATTGTCGCGTATCGTTACATCTCTTACCAGTGTATCGAGCAAATTAATCGTCTTCCTTGCTTTGAAATGCCCCCTCCCCTCCCCTTTGTGCTGGAGGGAGTAATGTAGGGCTATGCCCTGATTCCCATTTTTTATTAATAAAATATGTTCAAGCCAAATGGCAGAGTAAACTTTATAACTCTCTGTTGTTCCTCCCCAACACATCGGCAAATTATGATCCAACTAGCCTTTAACCAGTAACATGTTCACACACCTGGTTCAATAGAAAGAACTGCACCGTAATGCGTCGACGTTGATGCGTTACATGAACGTTGGCGGTACTACTGCAGAATGTACTTTAACGGTGGTGATGTCGATGGTTTGTTAGCAGTGGTGGTGGACAACGTTCGTCAACGCTAATTCTGTTGAAAGGGCGTTAACGGTGGTATTGTAGAAAGTGCGTTAACAGCATCGCTACAAAAAGTTCGTTGTAAACAGCGATGGCAGAAGTGGTATAGAGGTAATGTAGAAAATCTTGATGTGTCCCAAAAGGGCATAACTCCAGCTATGGGTATTGCGTTGATATGCTTGTATCACAAAATACGATACAGGAACCTGTAATATTGTTTCATATTGCACAAAAGTATATAGAATGTGTGGCATAAATGCAAATTCCTTTGTGCTAACTCATTCTATTCTATTTGAAACACAATATCACCGCTGTTGCAGACATTAAATGAGAGTAAAGTTGGGTTGTAAGTGATGCAAAGTTTGCGAATCAAAAAAAAAAATCAAACAAACGCAAACTGTGAAACATTTATGTCAATATCCTTATGCGTAGACTTGACAAAGGTATTACGTTTAATCGACAAATGCTATCGCCTGATGAACTACATGTTTAGCAGAGATTGAAACAGATGAATATACAAATAAATTATTTACAGTAACCATCTGTCTGGCTCAATGTTTCAAGATAAATTGCCAATCAGCTGGGGACATTGTAAAGACATGGCAATACAGGAATGAATAACTCTTTCGCCCATAGATTACAAACATGACAGCATGCTTGAAAAGACAGGCGCTTTATATCACCAGTAAATGAAAAATATCTGAACTTTAACAGCAAGCGATTAATAATACATGAATAGCATACGCTTGATAAACTGACGGTTATTACGAAATTGCTCACTGAAGAAAATGGCATTCGTTATGGATGACTTAATATTTTAACATAAAGTTTTGCCTTATCTTATGTAATAATGACTTGACTTTGCAATACACACGCTCGCGCACACGCACGCACAGAGAGAGAGAGAGAGAGAGAGAGAGAGAGAGAGAGAGAGAGAGAAAGAGAGAGAGAAATGCTGATACGGCTTATTTAAAGTATTTCCCCTTTTAAACCCGACCAGCTGCTGAAAATGTTTTGTGTGATCTATAAGGGACAAGGTATTTGGATCAATAATATGTCAGAGATTCGGGTCAATGTTCGCTTGCATAGAACAAAGCTGAGATTTAGTTTAGTCCTTTCTTTTGGTATGTAGAAACCAAAACGAATATATGTTTCATTTACTGCAATGAAAGCTATCTTGTTTTAATTTTACCTCCAAGAATTTGCTGTCCATTACTTACTTTGCCCGGTATGTATACACAGAAAATAAATCGTCTGTCTTGCATACTTTCAAACACACACGAATACATGCATACAACTCTCTCTTTCTCTCTCTCTGTCTCTCTCTCTCTCTCTCTCTAAATATATATATATATACTTCTTGACTTATTGTCAATAAGGGGGGTGATTCATTAAAAGAGGTATAGTTATTTCTTTCCTGGCACATTTCATTTACAAGGTATTGCATTACTGTGGTTTAGAATAAACTTTGGTTTTCTATTTTCCGAATATGAGAAGGCATGTCATTCCACTGCTTTATTCCTGTGAAACATCATATCTGAATTTATTGTGTAGTATCTACTTCTGTTTGCAGTAAATTCAAACTTCTCTATCAGATATTGCAGAGACCTCAATTGTACTATTTTATGCATGTTCTTCAACTTTCTCTACTCTCTACATCTAACCAACGTATCATCTGTAGTTTGTTGCTGCCTACATGTACTCTAGGTCCTATACCGAGTACAAATCTGACCATTGTATTTTGATTGGTTTGCAATATATGTTTCAGAGAAGCTGAGACCGATAAGTAGCAGCTGGAACAGGCATAATCGTAGTGACACTGGCTCAACGAGAGACATAATAACTTTTTGGTGTGCATATCTAGGCAGTCAGCATGTCAGTACAAAAATTTGAGTCTGTTGTTGCATTTTGAGAAAATCTCCTTTTCTGTAACATCTCCAGATAATGAACTGCCAATAGAAAGACCTAAATATTTTACAATCAGTTTCTGCTCAATCCTTCAACAATCACAACATGATGTCTCATTGGAGTAGCATGAATTGGTACCAACCTGCAATGACCAAATTCCAAATCCGGTCTGCAGACTATCCCGACGCTATGTTACCTACGCAGACGACACCTGGCACATCTGACACGCTCGCAGGCTTCCAGCCAAAAATGATGCGACGGCGCATGTGCGACTCAGCAGATTCGTCTGCTCCAAACAGACAAGCACTGTGTCCAACCGCCGGGTGCCGGCAAATCAATCGCAAAGGCCACTTCCATGACTTTCGGAAATGCTGGCCCCGTTTGGGGCAAACAGAATGTACAGCCACCCCGTCATCATTGTTACAGTTAATCTCCTTCCCTTTGATCGATGGAGTAGAGTTCTACGCGAAGGTCAACCGTGACCAAGAGAATCCCTTGCTGCTCGAGCTCACACGACATCTTGCCAACCCTTTTGCTTACATCCTCAGAAAAAAAAATAACAAAATGGTTCCGCTCGTAAACCATCACACATGCCCTTGCTCAATCTTCGAAGTACCAGCTCATAGGGATAATATTGTCGATGACCTTGGTCGAGGTGCCGGAAGCTAGCGATAGGGATGCCGGCAGTTCATGCCTGATCCCTATCAATCACATCGACCTACAAGGCTCATTTAGTTTGTTCTTGGAGTTCAATCAATGGAAAATAGCCGATTTCTCAACGCTACCTGAGTGTCTGTCTAACATGATATACCGACATTGAAACGGGTTTATGAGCGTACTATGAATGTGCGAACATGACTGTCTGGCAAAATATTTCCATGGTGGGGGAGGCAGGGGTCTCTTGCCAGCTTGTCTCAAACCTGACAGCAACCTTCACATACGGGTTTGGTGTTTTGCACCGTGGCCTTTAAGTGCCGGTGAAATGGGGGGGCAAAAATCTGTCACATTGCTTCAAGGCTCTTGATAGGGGTGATAATCAATGTCACGGAGCTCAGAGACCTGTCATGGCAGCAGCATCCGAACTGTCACAGCCCATCCAATCCAAGGATAGTAACGGCAATTGCTGTCACAACATGACAGTATTGGTGGCAGAAGGGGCATTAGGCGTCAATGTGCTGCAAAGCGCAACATATGACAATGTTTGTCATGGCGCTACAAAACTAGTAATGGTGACGGCGGTAACTGTTTCTATAAGCACGGCTTATGGTAGCGCCACAACACATACTACATGGTAGCAGGACCCCCACCCCACCCCCTGTCATTTAAAAGCAGGTCCGATGGTAGTGCCACAACACCGGCCAGAGAGAACCAACATCGGTGTTGTGATCTTATCTTATGGTAGTAGTGGTAATGACAGTAAACAACGTTGCAGCACGCTTTGTGAAGTTAACGATGCCACGTCTCACAAGTAAGGGTTTGGCATATTATATAACTAAACACTCTGAGACATTTAAGTATATATATATATATGTCTGGCAAGTGAGATTCTGATATTAATAAGGGTTTTCCTCAGCGAACCCCCAAAATATAAGGATATTTTCCAATTGGACAAAACTTGTAGAATTGAAGTCCTAACCTCCAATTCAACATAACCAATCATATGGAAAGCTCCGCGTTTTGTCGTAAAGTCATAGAATTCTACGGCGATAGAGTGCTTTGAGGGGAAGCTGAACTGCATACTGTATGAAATGTATTGTTGCGTACCCCAAATGAAATTTCGTACGACAAGTACACACCTGACAAACTTAGGGTATACATACTGGTGTAGTGTATTTTGGGACTTATTGAAAATTTTTGTAGACCTACAGAGTAATAAAAATGCTGAATTCATACAAAAGATGGGTGACAAATTAAGTGGCATCAACTTATCATAGCTGCGATACGTTTAATCTTTTTGATACTGTCACAACTACTTTTTAAGAGTATCGCAATTCAGCTAGTACAGAACGATATATTTGAAACACAACACGGCATGGCTTCGAAAACCCATATTGGACTCATAGCATCACTGTAACACCTCATTGGAATCACAATACAGGCTGGAAAGGAAAAGAGAAATGCCCCAAAGCCAAGTTAATGCAACATAGAAGAAAATCATGCGTGTTGCAAACTAACAACGTTGTGCATATTTTACCCGATTATTTAAAACGATTGCAACATATGTAAATGTGCAATTATACCTGTGTGGTTCTAAGTCGCCAAAGGCTGCACCCATATCCTAAATGTAGTAATTCGCTCGTCCTGTAACATATAAACAATGTTACCTCTGGAGACCAGACTGCCTTTTATCATTCTGAACCAGGCTCTCTTTATCGTTCCAGAGGACTTATGGTCAAGCCATTGCTGCCAGTAGCGCCACGATTTGTGGTCATCCAGTCAAGAATAATTTTGAAATTTGCACAAGCGGGAGGTTTTATATATACATCTATTCAAGACAAGTTATATAGCAACGGCGAGTAAATAACTGCATAGGTCATTTTAATATAACTTGCAAATAATTTCATCAATTGCTTTACGTAATTCTCATATCATTCCACTTACTCAAGTACACACACACACACACATACATATATACAATATATATATACACACACATATATATATATATATATGTATATATATATATATATATATATATATATATATATATATATATATATATATATATATATATATATATATATATATATATATATACATATTCTGTACTTCTTTGATGCTGGTTGACTTACATGGTACAGTCTCCCATCTGGGACAACTCCGAGCGGTGTACCTTATTTTTACTGCAATAAATACAATGTATATATATATATATATATATATGTACATTAGAGGTGCAACTGAAATCCTATATGTAGCTTTGCAGAACTAGCATTCAATCAGGTTTTTCTATCATGTGGTTGACGGGATACACACGTGTCTTGATGTTGTCCAATTCAATAATTCACAAAACCATAGAGATCGTCCAAAAAAAAAAAACAACAACAACAACAAAGGAGAAACATTACAAAGGCGAGGTCATCACTGTCATAAGCATACAAAGGCTCCACTTGGTGCAAGGGAGCCAGCTTCGCATTACAAGATGTAAAGATGGGGTAATAAACCAAGAAAACATCTCAGCCGACATGTTAAGTGAAGCCCAGCCTCTATCTCGGCCTCATATCATTAGGGGTAACTTTCACTCAATAATATTAAAAATGTACAGAGGTCACACTTGTAATAAGAAAAAGAAGTGATATGGCTGGAAGCTTGGTTTATTTAGTGGTTTTCTTGCATTTGCGATTATCAATAAGCTATACAGTTCATTTTTCCCACTTTAATTAGCTCTTTAATATGATACAAAGAGAGCTTTGAATCCGGTTACAAATACAACCTAAAAGTGGAGTGAAAAAGGTCACTTCCTGTCCCTAATGATCCCTCTCCCAAACAAAGGCAAAGCTTCGCTGAACATATCCAGCTGAAATATTTACTTGGCTTATACCGCACCGCTAGGGTCATTAGCCCGTAAGCAATATTAAAAGTGTTAATATTGCCGAAATATAAACATGGCTTATACCCCACCGCTGGGACACCCACTAAGCAATATTACAAAGTTTAATATTGCTTTCGAGGTGATGTCCCTAGCAATGGGATATTGATCATTCATGCAGCAAAGTCAATTCCTTTAAAGGGGGCATGACCTGCAAGGGGAAAATGAAACAAAAGCCATATGTTTACATAACATAATTTCTATGGAGCACGCAGCAACTCACAATATGTATACCCTGATTTGTGCCAGCTGGCTAATTGTACCATATAAAACAAATGCATAGGCACAGCGTGGTTCATTAAAGTGACTGCAATTAAATTTCGGTCGAAAACGTGAAAACTGGAACATCACCCCGACTTTATATTGTCTTGGCGGTTTTTGACTCAACGCGCAGAAAAGTTCTTTAATAACGTTCTGTCGGGAGAACAACTCCTATCACTGCCCTGAAACTATCACTGGAGGCAGAGAGTGCACACAAAAAAGTAAAATGAAAATATAAATAAATAAATAAATAAATAAATAAATAAATGAATGAATGAATGAATGAATGAATGAATGAATGAATGAATAAATGAATAAATAAATAAATAAATAAATAAATATATAAATAAATAAATAAATAAATAAATAAATAAATAAATAAATAAATAGATGTACACTTTGCCAAATGTTGACACAAAAGCTGAAGCCCAGAGGAAGTATCACATGACGTTGAGTTACAAGCTGCTGGCTCATCGAAGTCTGTAATGTTGTTACGCAACTGGAATGGGAACTGGTGCTGATAAGGCACACAAAGATCAGAAATAAGTGACCTGAACTGACATAGGCATGATTAAGCTTGTTAGGGATGAAGGATTTTGCCGTTGGTAATCTCTTTTAGGCCCTATAAAAATATTTGTTTATAATCACAATCCGCCCCTCTATTTTCCGCCACCCCTTTATTTACCAGCGTCCCTACATTTCATTTTTATACGTCATTTTCCTTAAAATCACATAAGTTCCAAACTTTGAGGAATAAGGTCGATGTTCAATTAGTTCCGGTTTAAGTAAATTTGTATTTCATGCCTACTCCACAACCGTTAATGTTAGCGAAGCAGACTGGTAAGCTGCAGATAATCGAAGATTTTCTCATTTGTGACCCCCCCCCCCCCCGCCAAAAGTCAGTGTTACGATGCCCACCTTCAGAACATTCGAGATCGTAGCAGAACTCAACAAAGAATAACAACGATGAGACAACTTTGACAATAACAATGTGTTAACATTAATAAATTAATACAAACTAAGTAGGTAAATGATATTATACACTTAGCTATGCTGATACTCCAATAATTAACAGACTGCAGGTTAATCCTTATCCCTTGTGAAAGATTCTCCACAGGTACTGTCCCACAGTTCCAAGTCATATGGTAGGTGCAAATAGTCTGGTCCAAATCCCATTGAAGAATAGTTTTCCTCCAATGTGGTACACAGAACATGGCGCTGGTCGGAATCCCACAGAGGTAAAGTTTGGTTCCAATGTGGTACAATTTAACATCAAATATACCAGTCCACTCAACGGCACTGTCCACATTCCACAGGTAGAATGTTTAAATGAGTTTCTCCTTGGCAATAGCAATGGCTCAAATTCTTACTGGACTGTGAGCTTGATCTTATGATGTGACCTTCACCTTTTGTAGTGCTTATTTATTCTATGATAGAGTCTGGATGAACCGCACACGTTTGTCTGTACCCATACCCATCAGACCTCTACAACAAAAATCTAACCCCCCCCCCCCTTTTCTTGGGTCCTTTCACTCTATCTACCACTGGCTGTTCACATTTTATGAGCTTCAGGGGGGGGGGTCATTCCTGACAAAAATGCCAATTGTTTACATGTATGAGCCATATTGCAAGTGGCACTATTCCAAAAAGCATTTCAGTTATGTGTTTGAAAAGTTCAGTAATGTTAAACCTTAGTTAGGTTCTGTCAGAAACAATCCTTTTGTCAATCTAATTTGACGATCATAAGATTAAATCTAAAATGATTTGTTAACCTTTAATGACGTTTCCGAACTAATCTTTAATTTGACCATCACTTACTTCAATCTAACATTATTTTTTAACATTTGATGATGTATCAGAATAATTACTTAATTTAAGGGTCATACATTAAAATCTAACATTAATTTTTAACAATTAATGTTGCAAATAGCAAGGAACTTTTGTTAGTTTTGGTGAGTGTCTGACAGTTTAAGCAGAAGCGTAAAATAATTCATAGGAAATAATGTAAGCGTTTGGTAAGTAGCACACAGTTGAAGTAAAGGAAAGTATGTTTGGGGGTTCAGGAAAGCAGATGTTAGGAAACATTGTATAGTGTGGTACATGTTTGGCTGTTGAAGTGATTCAGTAAAAACACGTACAGAGAATGTAAATATTAGGAAACAATGTTTGTTTTGGTTCGTGTCGCACAATTGAAGTGAAACAATTGCCGTATTGTGGAAAGTAGCTGCTACTGTTAGGAAATATTGTTAACAGTGGAACATGTCTGACAGTTTAAGCGATTAGGTAAAAACATCGAGAAGCTAAATGTTAGGAAACATTGTTAGTTTGGGTTCGTGTCACATAGTTAATGTGAAACAGTTACGGCACCGAGGAAGGTAAAGACTCAACGTAGGGAGTTGACTTTGGTTTGATAGCTATCAAACAGTAAAATTAAACAGGCAATGCGTTTGCCTGCACGCATTCGCGGGTGTGCCGTCAAGGAGAAAAGATGTTATTGTTATGGGTGTCTGGAACACAAGGGGGTATGTTAAAATTTATGCACTGCATGTTTGCAGGTACACTATAAATTTTTTTGGTTCTTCAAATTGCATGACGCATCATAAAGCCCTGCATAATGTTCAGAATGGACGAGAGCAAGGCTCTTTGTCAAATATTGGAATAACTCATGGATGAAAAACTAAAAAGGAAATCGCCCCCCCCCCCCCAATCTCATAATTAAAGTAAAGGGATAAGATATTTTTTATGTGGCCTTGTGAACGACTAAAATATAATGAAAAATGACTCATTTTTTTGCAGCAAATTCATGTGTACTATGCACGATTGTAACGTATTAGGTACAAAGAAGCGATGTTGGATAATGGTAGCGCTTCAGTTTATAAGCATAGACAATACGAGAGACTGAATATTCAATTTCTCTCAGCCTAGGGGGTAGGCCATCTGTACCAAATCTAAGCAACACGTCATCACTGGTGTCAGCAAAAGAAAAAAATATATTACGCCTGATAGGCCTTAGACAAGAACCGCCTATCGGCCGACTTTCCATGTAGCTGCTTTTGGTAGATTTTACTAATAGAAATTAGACCTGTGGTAGTGGGAGTATCGGACCAGTCTGCCGATACTTTCATTCTTTAAGATATACATACATGTATATTAACTCCGCATGCAGTGGTGTCGGGCCCTTTGGGCACAGGCGTCGACTTTGTAATCTTGGAATTGGAGGCCCTAATGTTTACCGTTGATCACATGCAGAAAGACTGAGCCAACAGCCTCTATACCTGGATGAAGGCCACTCAAAGAAACACAATATTCATAGCGGACCTTTTGGCGATTGATGTCTGAGCAACTGATAGTTTGAAAATCTGAATTTTGGTTATTGGTCGTAGCGGTGTCTAAAATTAGCATCAGAGTAAATCAATGGTAGGGTAATATTCAGACAATAAAGGCCAACTGCTGTACAGACATGGGAGCCCTTGAGCCACAATCATATATATTCAGTTCCTTTGTAGATAACGTGTTGTGCAATGGCTTTGCAGTGTGTTTCCCGCTTCATAAGTCACGTGATTCAATAGGCTGTCGTGTTAGTGGGACGTGCTGTCTCACGCCACCATTAGTGGAAAGGAAATGGAATCAGCTATGATAAGCAGGAGGAAACACGATATGAAATAATGGGAACACATTTATGTGACTTATCTATGGTGGGTAATTTCGATATCTACAAGACAGGGACAAACTAAAGCAAAAAAAATCCTTATATAAAAATAAAAAATCCGAAACTGCTTGAACGTTTGGGGAAGAACATGCAAATATATCTCTTGTGCTGCAGATGTGAATGAAAAAATTAAAGGGCACGGATTTTGCCAGGAACCAGTTTTTATCATTCAAAAGCAATTTTTGTTGCACTGAATTAGTAACCTTGAAATAATGGGCTTTAAAAATACATGTGAAGATGTGCTTAAGTATGATCATGAACCTCATGATGATCCGAAGAGGGTCTGCCACCGGCATGTAGCATTGACGGTCACCATAAAATAGTGTTTGGACGTGAGATTGCGGAACTTAATGGAAACTGGGCTCATGCATGCTTATTTTTTCCACATTCAAGATCAACTGTCGCAAGGTGTATGCTTGCAAACGTGAGCAAACATCACAAATGTCAGCAGATCCAGTCTTCCAGTGGTAACTGTTGGTACTGCATGTTCACGTATTATGAAGATTTACTACACACTAAGGGAACAATGCACGTCCAAACTCTACACGTGATGAACACTGGGCCACCAGGCCAAAGGGTGGCGGTTGTTGATCGGAAAAGCAGAGCAAAGATCACCGCAATCTAACAATTTACCCTCGCTCAATATGCGTCTCATGCCATTTAGCAGACAGCACACGATTATCGCATTCCAGGAATAAATTATACCAGCACGCCATTAAGTTTAAGTTAATAGCCTCAATGCAGCTTTTCTCACCGAACTCGTGCATAACGCTCAATGGAGAATAATGACACTAACCATAGAATGTTTATTATCCTTGCGTGTTGACCAATGCCGATACTTTGGCAAATTTCATTGGATATCCGATTATCTTACCTTACCTGGTGCACAATTCCGATGCGAATTTACAGTGAAAGGCAGGTGTATAATATGTCATGCCTCACTTATCAACATCAATGTAAGTTATTAGAGCATTTGAAATAATCAAATAATGAAGCATAGATACGTGAGCCATTCACGGACAACATTTTATAGGCATGATATTAAAACAAATTGCAACTCGTATGTGGGGTGGCTCAAGCAACCGATATTCGGTATGGAAAATCAGATCGCAAAAGCAATTTCAATACAACACCATTCCTTGGCACAGACAATAAAATCTAATTACAAAGATACTACATTCTATACACAAGCAAATGTATACACGTATTTAAATATACGTATACTTATATATATATATATATATATATATATATATATATATATATATATATATATATATATATATATATATATATATATACATACATGTATACATATATTCCTTGTAAAAGGAGAAGTTATCCGGACAACAGCAAGAGCAACAATAATAAAAATAATGATAATAATAATAATAAAATATTAATGATGATGATGATGATGATTATTATTATCTCTGTTAGGTATATATATTATATATATATATATATATATA
>OZ026616.1:49229785-49338785 GCA_964020975.1 Hermodice carunculata | reverse complement strand
TGCATTGCAGCTGGAAAATACCTAAAGTGGTAAATTTGAAAATATAGAGCCCCCTGCACATGTCTCCTGATGATTTATCTCCCAAGGTGCCTTCATATACAAATAAACAAAGAAAATAGGCATTGTTGGTGACTATGTAATAATACATTCTTTTGTTATTTGACCTTATACATTGTGTATACATATATATATATATATATGTATATATATATATATATATATATATATATATATATATATATATATATATATATATATATATATATATAAATGCAATCCTAGTTGGTGTGTAATTGGAATCATACTTGTTATGCACTCCACAATTTGCATATTTAAATGAACGAAGACCCTAACTACCACATTACACTACAGCATTAGATCGAAGAGTGAAAATTTGTGTGGTGACAGAGAGAGACAGGCAGACAGACAGACAGACAAACAGACAGACAAACAGACAGATTCTTTTTGTGACAGTTGGACTCTTCTTCCATTTTCATGTCTCTGGCAGTCGATATTTTTCATGCAGCTTGCCTAATAGTTTCCACACGGCCATGAATAGAAAATTGTGTCACTTGTCACTTAGATGCTAATATATTTGTATACTTTTTTGCACGCACTTGGAGGGCATGAAGTACCTTACAGTAATACTATTGTAGTATAGACCTCGACGATTACAGTAGCAGTAGAATACCAAGTGCTAAAAATAATATAAATCACCGTGAGTGTGCCAACAATCCCTGCAAGTTCAAGTTCCAAGGCTAAAAAGAAACTTTCGAATATAAAGTATTATTAAGCAGCTGACTTTTCCTCTGGATTACTCCCTATCGGAAATAGGTTTTCCACAAGATCCTCTATCTCTTGCGACCCTCACATGCAGGACAAGCCCAGATATCATTAGAATATGATGCCAGTTTCTTTCTGAACTACTCCAAGAACACTGATTGACCTGTAATTTGTACACAATACTACCGAAATATATAAAACAACATGTCTTGATACAACAGATGGAGAATTTCTAAACCTGATTCAAACTCGAAAGCAAACACAAAATGGAAATTTGGAGACCCCCCCCCCCCAAAAAAAAGCTTCAGTTAGACAGCTAGAGAACTGTTTGATATTTTCTGTGGAGATTCTGTGACTCGAAAAGGCTTAAAAATGCACATGGGTTTAAGGGGGGGGGGGGGGTAGAAAGGCAATTTCTAGAGAATCGGGGCATGCAGGAAAACATACTGTGAGAATTGTGTTGACAAGAAATGGGAGAAAACAATGGAGAAGAGAAGAGATTTGGTATGTCTAAAAGAATGAGAAAACTAAAATAGGCTGATTTTGCCTTGACGCCATACCAGGGATACATCTTTGTTTTAACCCGAAACTAGCAGTATTCTGTGGCTTATGAAAAACAACAAAAAGCCTCCACTCCAAATCTATCCCAAGATTATCGTTGTGTGTCTTGACAATGTAGTTTCAAAATGAGAAGTGACATTAGTGGTTATGGTCGAGGCTTTCAATAGCCGTACTACTCATGCCTAATCGAGACTTGTCAATGTCAAAAGTGGCGGGTTCCCATTTGGCATTTATGTTTTTAACTAGAAAAGTGTCCAAAGGACATGAATGCCCCAACTTGTTGCCATATCAGCATTGGAGAGAGTAGCATGTAATTGGTGTAAGACTTCAACCATATTATAAAATCTCCATACGAGTAATAATTATACACATATAACTTTTAAAAAAGTTGATTGATATTCCTTTTACATTTCATGGCTACACATGAAATGCTTTGTGAGATACGCATGGCATAAGTTTGACAAGAACCAATACTCATTTTTTTCTGGAACTGTCAATTTTGCTAAGTTGATTAATGACTATCAACAGAGGATTAATTAACTTAACAGAAACAAACCACCAAGGATACATCTTCAAATATTGATTAATGTTGCTATTAGATTCCATAGCTGTACCTCAAACACTTGTTGAAATACACGACACAAGTTTGACATGAGCCAAAACGTTTACTGAATAGACAATTTCACTGAGTTAATTGATGAAAGTGAACAGAGGCTAATTGACCCAAGAGACAAACAAAACCCAGATGCACATTTTCATATATTGATAAATGTTCCTACCAAGTTTCAAAGGTATACATCAAATACTTTATGGGATACACGCGACCCATATCTGACAAGTTTAACGTCGAATCAACACTTTTCCTAAGTTATAAGATACAAATCTGACAAGCAGAACAAACGCTGCATATTTTCGTATCTCGGTATTCAAAATGAACCTTGGTATGTTTAGGTAGATGGTGTTGGATTTTCCTAGAGAACTAATCTTATCGTTCAGTTGAATAGAGGTGTCGGTTCTGTAACAGAGACAAATTTGTCTATTACAGGTAAGCCCTCTAGCAAGGCACGGTTATTATAAGGAAACATATGTGCACACACCAAAATAGCATTCATTGCGTCCTTTTTTGGTGATTGTTTGGTAGACCATTATACCATTATATATATATAATATATATGAACAAATTGCTGATTCCAGTGTTCTCTTATTTAGCTGTTCAGCTTTCAAAATTTTGTAAATATATCTTCCACTTGAAACATTTTTGAAAGTTGCTGATGTTGTCGTCTCTACGTGTGGTTCAACCGCTAAAATTTAAAAATACACTTCCCTCAACCTGGCTAGACAAGCCCCCTGCACACATTTTTTTCTTAAGGTCTTGTACATAAATCTGTGATATTACTTTAAAATGATATACTAGTGTTCCCAAGCATAATGTGCTCCTGCCAAGAATGCAGTCGGCCACTGAACTGTTATCTTTGACAACGGAAAGCAAATATAATGTTACCTTAATATGGATTTATTACCAGGTGTCCGGTCAGGATATACTACGCGCTACCAGTCTTGGTGGCCTTTTCGACGTCGTGTTATAGAGCCGCTGTTTCAAATAGACGACAGGTGAAAGATGACATTGATCAACAAGTCAGCTTCATTAAACGATAGTTCTACATTTCCCCAGTTTTTAATTTTAAAAGTAAATTGCAGATAACATTCCTTAATTACCATTTTGACTCTGATTCGAAATTTTAAAGGGGAGAGAAAGAGAGAGAAAGAGGAAAAATATATTGAGAAATATATGTATACGTACTTAGATGTGAGACAAGTGGATAGCTTGTGGTCAGTTCACGTTAATTTGGAGCTTGATCAATGTACTAACGAGCAGATCATGTTAACGATCAACCATTCAGTCTAAAAGTCACCAGATCAATATAAGCATTACATGACAAATGTTTTCGTTAAAACAACAGACCAAAAGAGCTATTTTTACAAAACAAAAACCTGTATTACATGCCTTGAAAATCTTGTTTTCGTAATAACAATTGAATCTAGTTGTTCGTTTTTACAATCAATATTTTGCCCAATTAATACATCCAACATTAGTCCTACCGGCTAAATAAGCTGTCATCTCTGCATTTAGTCTTTAACTTTTTGGGAAGTTTTCATGGCTCAAAATGGTCGATACCCATCAATCACACATGTATGCAGGGTAAAATTGCACAAACACAAAGATAAAAAAATCAGAGAAAATGTAAGGTGCTACCAATGGGGCAGACCACCTGTGCTATATGCTACATGCTGGCAGCTCCAACTTCCTGTGCTCCATTACCTGTTCTGACCAACGAAGGAAGCTGCAATTGTTTAGCCGCCAGGAGGCTCCACCAGCAACACCTGGATACCTGGAGATTTAAATGTACCATCGTTTATAGCCAAAATACGCCCATTATTCCATGTGTATAAAGGCTAAACGTATAACGAAACACTGCAAAGTTAATCTTTATCTGATAGAGTGCTGAGCATATTTTCATACATAAGGCTAATTGCTCGGGAATGCATTAAAAAGATGCAATACAGAGGGCAGATATCGGGCTGGTCATTTTGATCGTTGCCATGAAGTTATGAATACTTAGACCTGTGCCTTGATGTTCATTAAGCGTCATTATAACGACACTCAAATACCTGATATAGGCACCTAATGACACCGCCCTTTAGGGACAGAAAGTCCATTTTTCGTCATTTGGTTCATTTGTGCGAACTACTCCGTTATCTGACACCTTTTTATGGGAAAAGATGGTGTCATGATAATGTGATTTCACTGTGTATCTATTTGAGTCATGTACACACTGTAAGATTACGTCCACCAAATAAACCTTACATATGAAATATTATCTTTTCAGCTTTCATCAATGCATCTAAAAATTCCAATTACTTAAAACTTGCATTTCACTGTAACTTGCCGTTCATGCACAGCCAAACTACAATGATGCACTCTTCTGTTGAATTTCTACAGTGTAGGTAACTTGAACATAATATGTCCATAAGCAAGCATAACTAAATTGCCCTAGAAATTCTGGAAATGCTTTACGGATTTTTTAATGCTCACACAAGAAAGAAACTTTATTTTAAAGAAACAAACACACATACTTGTCACTTATACATTTAATATCCATTTATTAGGCAGAGACACTTTGCGGTCAGAGTTAAATTTGCAGCGACCATTGAAATGTCGATACAAAGCGCTGCTCGACAGGTTCCGGGTCTGAACTCGCGTACACACACACACACACACACACACACACACACACACACACACACACACACACACATACACGAGCCAAATAGACCACACTGTACGTAATGGAAGCTTTCTCTTAACCCGCAGATGTAAGCATTTAGAACCAGCGAGTATTTCTCTCGCTTCATCGACCTTAATACCCATGTTTGACCCTCTCCCTACACACACCACCACCACCACACTACCATCACCACCATTACCAAAAGTAAGCCACTAAAATTATAAGGTGCTAAAGGCTTTACATAGACCAGATTACTCATATTAGAGAGCCTAATCCCAACAAGAGACATAAGCCATTAGAATTAGAAGGTGTTTTTATCGCTCTCAAGTGGTCCGATCATTATCAATCAAAATACTATCAATAAACTACAGTGTCACTGCCTTCTGATTTATTTGGATCAAATTGACATTCCATATAATTGCGAATGTATCCTGATTCATTCTATCTCTTTTTAATTAAATACAACAAATAAAGCTTGGAGACGGCTGTAGTACCACTGGTAGTGTTATGAAGATTGAACGACCGTGCTTTCTGTCGGCTTGGCTTTGGCGCCAATCCAGTTCTCACACGGATCAGAGTACATAGGAATATAACGCTTGTTCATTTTAACTGACTCTCTTGTCATCGTGTGGATGCATAGATGCCAAAATTATTTTATGATTAATTTATTTTAATCATTTAATATCAAGAACGATGACGTATATATTTTTGTCTTCTTTGTAGTAACGCCTGGCACGTGGTGTACTTAAATGGAGTTTCCCTAAGCTGTACATGGTTGAATTCGCCTATGCGGATTCGGCTTTGGTAATGAAAGAAGTTCAAGAGACAAACCAGCCTTGAATGCCATTGCACATCCTAAGTTAAGCGTTGCACCATGCGTCAAGTATAGTTTTACGCATACTTGCACAGACAAATCTGCATTCGGAGGTGTATAAAGTGTGTCAGTTTGCTGTAATAGAAGCAGAGACAAATTTTATTGCAATAGCGCCAGATGATCAATAAATCCCTCTATATATGTTAATATGAGGGGCAACACATCAGTTCAGTTCACAATTTAAGATGCTGTCATGTGATATCTGATAATTTATCGTCATGTGACAACCACGTATGGAAGGGCGAAACTCATCTATACTTCATCATCAGAGTATCAATTAATAGATACCCGTATCGATGTGTCTGGTACAGGGAAAGTAAGCGTTTTGTCACTCATACAGAGCGTGCGTGACGAAAAAGCATTGATTTTGTCTCCAAGCCGCGCATTTGCTGGAAATTTAACCATCAATTGTTAAGAGAAACAGAAGGAAAAGAAATCAAAAGAAAAGCTCACGCAATTTCAAAAACTTTTGGATTTGGTGCGTGTATTTCCAGTGCGGGAGCAGAAGATACTGGGTCTTGTGTTATTCATGCCGAATTAAAGCAACGCCCCCTGTCGTGCCATAAAACAAATGGAAGTTTTGAATGCCATCTCTATAGGTAACTTTCGACTGTTGCTCGGATGTAATACTGATCTTTGGATAGAGTGTACAAACGTTGTGTGGAAGATCTGCTATAGGACTTGCGCGACCCACACATGCCTTCGCACAAAAAAAAGCATATGTGGCATTATAAATAACCTAAGTTGCATGAATAACCATGAATATTCTTCTTATTATTTTTTTTTTTTTTTGACGATCGATCGTTTCCTATATTCTGCATTTGCCTCCCACGATCACCTTTTTCCCACAAACAGGACAATTATCTGCGTGATCAAATTACCTACCTATAGTTTAATATCACCCTTAAAAAATCTTGGGAATCTTTTATTTTGTTCCAATTTATTCTCATCGTCCTAAAAAGGCCATATCTGTGTTCATATATAAACTGCCCGTAGTTTCCTACATGTTGGAGCTTATCTCTGTGATGACAGAAGCTGACTAATCTACGCCGCTTAATTGCTCTCCAGTCACAAAAATACAATCCCGTATTCCTTGTTTTCTAAATGATAATTTTATTGATGATGCAAGAGAAGGACCGTGAAATGAGACAACCCCTTTGGGCTCACCTGAGAGACAGTTGAAATACTGTGCTGGGAACATCTGCAGCACGCTTTGGTCATTCGTGGTGAATTACCTCCGCAGCAAGGCAAAGTCAAAATGACAATAAACAGTTAAATTTATGGCCGCAGCTCAACGCTCAATAGTTTCAATTTCAAACCTAATTGGTTTTTCTAAGAGCGTTCTTTGCAACTGCTCAAGTGTGCGGAGGGATACAGAACAGCCACCAGCATAATGTTTTCCTGGTGGCTCAGTGTGTCGCCGAATAATTACTGCATTATTCGAAAGATGTCACGGGGCACTGAATGTCAATTACGTCAGAACTATTTACGAGAAAAGGGTCAACTAGGCTCCGCCATGTTGAAAAGTCCCTAATGTGTGATAACTATGTTATTTTCTGCCTCTCGTGAACCGTCAATGCAAACCTTCATCCAATTTGGCACAGAATACATTTCTCGCCTGTGAAAGGCCAAAAATCATAGAAGGCTATTAGCGTTAAAGGCGCATTGCTGTGGTCTTGTTTAATTATATATACACACATACACAAACCCATATATATATATATATATATATATATATATATATATATATATATATATACATATATATATATATGTGTGTGTGTGTGTCTGTGTGTGTGTCTGTGTGTCTGTGTGTCTTTGCGTGTCTCTGTGTGTGTGTGTGCGTGTGTGTGTACATATGCATATACATGTGCAATATGTCCTTTCTAATGCTATGTGTAAGCGTGCTGGATAAGCATGTTTTGTTCTTAGTTCACACACATATGTATATATATATATATATATATATATATATAAAGTATTAGTGTCGTTTTGTTCAGGACCACTTCCTGGTCGTCATCACCCTATTTCGCAGTCCGATCTCTTTACTCTCCATAAGCTAACTTGCCACTTGTAAGCTACGAATATTAAAATACTACTGTCCATATTGCCCACGTCCATCTGTAAAATTTTGACATATTCGGTATTAGCCCAAATAAATTAAAGGGTCTTCAGCGGGTACCTTCTCAGAACATGTTTTGGAGCAGGTACCCGTACATGTCTCTCTGAATAGCGGCTCTTTCTCTGAGCTTAAAATTAGGCAAAGACAACCCACATATTAATGAATAAACATGATTTTGGCAAAGGATGAATGAGCAAAATAAGTGAATTGTTGCTTGTAATTACAGAGCCTCATTATGAATAAAGAAAATATGTCATAAGGAACATAATTACTATATTTATAGTACAAATTTAGACAAGAATAATTCGATTTAAACCCAAACGAGTATATATATATATATATATATATATATATATATATATATATATATATAAACTCTTTTTAGCTGAATAGCTTCGCTCAGTTTAACCACCTGTTAGTGTGAAACTGAGGTAGAAACAAACTGCGGCATTAAATTCAGTCCCAGTGATTATAAAATGACGAGCTACAGCTAGACCACCAGTACAAACCGAGAGAAATCCTACCAAGTACTGTAGCAATGGACATCCTGCACCAGAAAAGGCAAACCAAACCCCATGCTAACGCCTACTCCTCACTTAAGAAGTCTCCAAACAATGTAGCCCTATTTCACTGCCAAACGTGAGCCAATTGTTCAACATATGGGTATTTTTTGAGTGAATGGTGGCAAACTTGGGTATTTTTTTGGTGTAGTAAATATATATTTAATCATGTCACAAAAGGATACAAGTCATTTGTTTTTAAGTCAACAACATGTCTGATCAAAATATAATTTTTCTTTAAAAGATTCGAAGTACAATCAGACTTGTTACTGCCGTAGACTGCTGCTCGCTATCGACAGCTCTTGGAGTTTAACCTGATATAATACATGCTGTAAAGTAAATATTAATACCGATAACGATAAAATTAAGCAGCAAAACAGGCAAGTCTAAAACATTTAAAATTAATGAAGGCAAACTTTCTAACAATATGTGGATATTAACAACAAAATTTGTAGAAATATTTCATCAAAAGTACATCTTCGAATCCTCTTGACTCAAGTTTATTGTGAATAAATTTGGTTCTAGATGCAAAGTCCTGAAATTTAGAATACATACGATCAAATCTCAAAATCTGTGACAAAAACGTATTATATCCAATAGTATCCGAACTGTCCGAGAAAGGATAATTAACTACTTCAAAGTTAAACTCATCTATTCTGTGATATACTTTCATACAAAACCTGTCATTAGTGACTTGAATATCCAAATCCAAAACCACATCTCTGAAACCATCTGAATTGTTACCCTTCAAAGGGATATCTTTTGGGTAAATTTCTGTAGCAATTTCACTGAAATTTTGTTGAAAAACGTGTGGCTCATATTGAACACAGCTATTATTCAAAATAAAGTCTATAACATCTATCAAAGTTTCAACATTGTAAGACTTAACGTCGCTTTTTGAATATTTATAATGCACCAACATGCTTTCTTTGAATAAGAATTAATATTTATGTATGGTTTGCCATTATGTTTCAACATTTTGCTGATTAAGTCTGAGATTGAACTGTTAGTTTTTGTCTATGGGAAGATTTGTGTACATTGTAGAAAAAAAAGGACCGATATTTTTTGCATTTAAATCTTTGATTTTAGATACAAATTCGGAAGAATTGCTGTTACCTCAACAGCAATTTATTGCGCAGTTTCTTGACATTGCATTACAGTATTTACAGAAATTATGCCTAATTGCAGTCAAACACAGTGTTACTTCCTTTGACAGTTGTTTTGTTGTACATTGTAAAGCACCAGCCGTGAATATTGATTTAAAATGTTTTTTTGTAATTTGGGTATCCAGAACAAAAGTGGAATACAGGAGTCCTCTCCAGAAATTTCGATATTAGAATTCCTTTTTATCTCATCCTAAGTGTATCTGTCAAATTATCAATGTTTTGTTGTTGTAATGTATCTACGTCATTTCTTCTTATGTCTGGAATATTGTTTACACCAACTCATTTTTCAAAACATCCAGGTAATATTTTTTGCAGATGATCCCAAAAATGGTTACCTGCCTTATCAATGTTGTTGGTTACAAACCTTTCTTGTAGTTCTTTGGCTGCTATTGAAACGTAAGGCTGCTGCAAATTTACCATACTGATATTCTTAATATGGGATTTATATTGATAAATTCTATTTCTAACGACCCTTTTTCAAGTTTGATAGCCATCCGTCAATTTTTTGAAACTCTATTTCTTTTTCTTTCTTTGCCTATTCCATACAGTACAAATGGAACGAAATTACTCGTATTAATGTCGCGTGGCTAGTCCGCTTTTGCCTCCAATTTGAAGCTGCCACTGTCGTGTTGGCAACCATACTGACAAGTTTGCAAGTGTTGTTGTGTTTGATGGTATTTATGTTAACAACTGCTTTTTTTCTGGCCACGTATTTGTATGTTAGAAACAATACATGCAAAATGTCGACTGACATGTCTTAAAAGAAAAGCAACCAACCCTGATCGGAGTTGGAGGGCAGTTTTGTCATTACGGCCAACAATTTGACTTTTGGGGGGGGGGGGGGGGGCGGGGCTTCCGTCAGACTCCTCCTTCCAAGGCTTTTGTAGCTCACAAAATGAAATAACGGTTGATTCAATCAACGTCAAATCAAATTGTCTCTGTTGTACATCTGATGCAGTAATTATAGCAGTAATTCTTTCTTTCAAATGTATTTCTCGTAGAAGATGTAACTATTAAAATTGCTACTAGCATATTACCAGCTATGACATCTACTGCCGACTAGAAGAAAGCATTGAAGCAACATGCATCTAAATTGATTTTTTTTTTTTTTTTTTGCGTTTTTTTTTGGGGGGGGGTGTCTTTTGTTTTGTTTTGTTTTTGTTTTGTTGTTGTTGTTTTTTTTTTTGGGGGGGGGGGGAGTGGGGTCTTTATAATTTAAAATAATGACGAAATAGTTCACAAATACACCATGAGGCGGGTAGTATTGATCCTGTGCCCACGTGCATAGTGGCTAATACTTAATCCTAACATTATACACAGTTTTTAATCTCTGTTCACGGGGCCACGAAGCCCAAAACTAAGGTTACATCAATCTTATTATGGCATGAACTATATGGATCCATGATGGAGGACGGAACTGCATCCAAATCAATGACCTGTTTAATAGATTTCAGTTAACATTGTTATTCCATTTTTGTCAACCGAGAATTGCATAGTGTCATGCGGCCTAATTTATTGTAATGCCCATTCTGCGAGATTTTATTTTGGTGAGAATTATACTTAAGTCGTGAATATAATGGTACAACCACGGACCCGCATTTGAGGACAGGAGAGAATACCTGACTTGGGCAGAATTTTAGGAGCTCTGTAAGAATTTCACGCATGGACAACTGGCGAAATAACATAATATCCAGGCGTGCTACAACTGTACAAATATGACACTCTGCTAATAGAAAGTTGGTCTGATTGGTAAGCACTTGGAAACACACAAATTGTATGAACTTCATAATCGGAAAGCTCTTAGTTTACCTTTTTATGTGAGTTTCGCGGGGTGTCCATCCGATAACGGAATTTGTGCAGTACAATTGGGTTCGTATGATGAGCCAACTTGGATTTAACCAGCAGCAGCTGCAGTAATGGACGTGGTAGCATTTATGCGAACATGTTTAGTATACACCAGGATTTACCATGAGAAATTTGACTTTTCCACATAAAACTGTTAAAATGTACGATAAAAATAATGCTAAGGCGGTACCCTTTCCTACAACGTTTCCTTCTTCAGAACTCATGGATTTATATTCTTGCGCTCCGCAAACGCATAATGACACTGGAATAATATCTACATATTTTATTAAGGTAAAAAAAAATACTCGTTGTCACGCCTACTGCTTTACATTTCGTGTTGCATCTCTGGATTCAAATTTCAAAACAAGAAACGGTGCTATGTTAACATGTTTGACACTGTATCCAAAACCGCGAGCCAGATTCTCATTAAACAGATTCCCAATAAACTTGGTAGGTGGTGTACCTCATTATTATTTATTTATTTATTTATTTATTTATTTGTTTGTTTGTTTGTTTGTTTGTTTGTTTGTTTGTTTGTTTGTTTGTTTATTTATTCATTCATTCATTCATTCATTCATTCATTCATTCATTCATTTATTTATTTATTTATTTATTTATTTATTTAATCTTTTATTTTTGCAAAAGTCTTTGAACATGTCTTTTTCTTCAAAACCGCTTGATCAAGTCCTTCCAAACTGATTAGGCTTAGTTACTCTCAAAAATGGCGCTGTTTTTTGTTAATAAATTTGTTTGTGTTTTCGCTATTTCTGACTTCTGTAATAGCGTCAAGCAGATTGAGCTGTATCTTGGAGGAACTGTAAGCTGTGGAAGGGTCTAGGGAAGTTTTTCACCACTTGGTGATGCGGTACATTTGACTTTTAACAATTTTATTCCCAGTTCCGCTAATTTCGGGTTAATGCATGCGTAACAATGGATTACAATGCAAGTCTTGGGGATAGGAATTCCAATTCACACTTACGACTTCTCCAAAACCGTTAGCCTAATGCAGTTCTAACCAGGCGAGAATATAGGTTGGATCACGGAGGTAAAGTTACCCTCCTTGGTTAGATGGGTCTCTATCATGTTAATTCAAATGGTTATAAAGCGTCAGTAATTTTTGCGTTTGTTTCCATTTTATTTTATTTTTATTGTATCATAATAATTTTATTCGTTTTTTGTTTTGTTTTGTTTCGTCTTATTTCCTTTCATTTCAGTTCATCATTTTCATTATTATTTTGCAAAAGTGAGTGTCTTTTGATGGTAACGCTCCTGTGATTTTGGATACATGTATAAATCTTAAAAACAAAATTCCCAACACCGCTAAGCTAATTACTTTGATATTGTATTGTAATACATCTGGTGATCCACAGACCCTGCTTTGTTCACATACGAGCGATGCACTCAGAGCTGTTTTTTTTTCTTTTTTAGCTAAGCTGACCTGTCAGTCAGCTGAGCTTTTGTGAGATTATATCGTCTGTCGTCCGTCCACGATTCATATTTTCGACATTTTCGCCAGATTCACTTCAAACTTGGTTGAGACATGCCTTGGGTGGACCTCTACCAAGATTCTACCAATGGTCACGCTCCATTGATTTTTTGATTTTCTATGATTTTTTTTGGGGGGGGGGGTCTTTTTGGGGCAAATCTTCAAAAAAGTCTTCTCTTCCGGAACCGCTTACCCAATTGCTTTGATATCCCACAGGGACACTCCTACGGACTCTTAGTTCTTAATTCGCTTACCAGGTTGTGCTGCAACTCTTTTGTACTTTTTATGATTTGTGTGTTTTTGCTTTTTTCGACTTCTTCTCCAGACCCGTCACTAAGATTAGGCTAAAACTTGGTAGATATGTTCCTTGTTGAAGGGTCAAACAATTTTTTTCACTAGGTGGCACTGCTGTGGATTCTTGATTTTTAACGATATTTTTCAATTCTTGTACTTATCGGTAAATGCACCTTTTCTATTACTTGCTATGCAAGTTAATGGACTTTCTAATGGTAATTCACATTTTGGACTTGTCTCAAGAAACTATCATTCAGATTCACTTCAAACTTGGTGACAATGTACCTTGGGTGGGTCTATACCAACTTTGTTCAAATGGTCATGATCCAGTGATTTTAATGATTTTTCAATTATTATTTTTTCGAAAATCTTTAAAAAAGTTTGAATAGGAAAGTTTATTATGGGAATTTCTTGTAATGGTTACAACTTAAATAATTTTTGCCGGATTTGTGCCAAACTTGGTAGGGATGTACCTTTTATAAGCGTCTACCTACTTTGTGTAAATGATCATGTTCCATTGGTGTTTGGAGCTTGACCTCATTCCCAAGGTCACAAGACAAGTGACATGACATTTACTGTTCACTTGAAAACTTGAGATCTGTTTTGAGTTGTGACCTTGATGTTGTACATGTAAATATTTCTCTATGAAGGCCATGCTTAGACAGTACATCAGTGACCTTGACCTCGTTTCGGGTCACAGTGCACCATACATGAATTTTACTCTTCTCTATAACTTGAGAACTTCTTGAACTGGGACATTGACGTTAAAGGTCAGACCTACTCAGAACACGGGTGACCTTGATCTTATCCCAAGTTCACAGAGCCACAAGTGTGATGAATATATCTAGGTCAGCTGGGCATGGGCTGTTCACACAGCCCTCTTTGTTTTGTTTTGTTTTTTTTTTGTTTTTTTTTTTTTTTTGTTTTTTTTTTTGACCTATTCCTTTTTTTTTCACTGCTTTTGGGTTCTTGTCAAAAACGGTCACGGATATTTTGCCGGAACCTAGTGAAAATGTACCTTATGGAAGGTTAAAACAAATGCTGTCACTAAGTGGTGATTCAGGGAAATCCTAGAATTATAACGATTTTGATTTTTTCAGTTCCGGCACCTATTGGTCAATGCATACATTGCTACTGATCGCAAGCCAAGGCACTTTAGGATTGCAAAGGTAATTCACACTTTTCGACCTTTATTCCAAACGTGTGAGTCAGATTCACTTGCGACTTGGTGGAGATGTACCTTGGGCAGGTCTCTTCCGAGTGTCTTATATGGTCATGCTTCTGTGATATATATATATATATATATATATATATATATATATATATATATATATATATAAACACAATGTCCACCTCCCTTTGCCTATTTGTTTGTAAAGCGCACGGGAACCCCGCTGAATACCCCTAGTCCATTGCTGGGAATTATTACGGGATGAATGTCAAGGTCAGCTGAGGACGGGCTTTGAAGACAGCCCTCTTGTTTCAAAATACAACCCCGTACTACAGTTCCTGCACTTAATACACGACACCAGGTAGCTACCTGACATCTACTTACCATTTTAGGTATCTCTGTCGCAATCTAATATTTATCATGGACAACGTAAAAAGGGAGTGCTGACATTGACGTTTCTGTAGGTTTTCAGATTGGGATAAAAAGACGCGTAGGCTGTGTTTTATTTTTTACTGCGAACCAGAGTGGAAGATATGATAGGAAATTACGCTGTTGTTCGATTCTACAGACTTCACTACTCTTTATCCAAGACGAAAAACTGATTTCGTGACCAAAGTCTGAAACAATAAGAAATAAAAAGGTTTTACGAGTATTTCTGCCAGTTGTAAACTGCTACCTAAGCGACATACTACATGACTGTTAGACTGTACATACGAATGTAGCTCATAGTATAGCTTCGTAGCTGCCACATTTAAGGAGGCAGGTGGTTGAAACAGGAGATGAACTGTCACGGAAAGCATGTAGATTTTCTGAGGTAGGTAATTTGGAACTTTTTTGTTTCCTTTTCCAATTTCCAGGGAAGATGTGTAAGACCTCCAGCATTTGTCAGATATCTTCATAATTTGACATGACACTTGCCTTTATTCCTGACTACATCGGTATGTGACAATGTGTATCATATTGTACAAAGCACGCCTTGTTTACTCAGGCCAAAACTTGGCTTCCTTACTACCCCCACTGGGTCGTTTCAACTTCTGCGAACAGAATACTTGTTGCCTACATTCTATATTGCCTGAAGTGCTTCTTCAAACATCAAAACTAAAACAAATAAGACAACAACAACAAAAAAACCAAAACAAAAAAACAAATAAAAACAAACAAACAAAGCAAATTAAAACAAAGAAACAAAACAAAACAAACAAAAGTACACAAACTAAGTAGGAACTGAAGGAGCAAAAACTCAATCAAACGACTTGTGTGCTGGAATTTTCACCCTTCCTCCGTTTCTGTTTAAAAGGTATGAGATAAGGCTCCATAATGCAGGCCACACTTGGTAGTAGTAATATTTTTACACATGCAGCCTGACCATACACTGCCAAGGCTTTTACTTGTATAAAGTGACGCAGCAAATTCAAAGAAGACCAAAGCGAAGAAAAGAGGTTCAGCTGGACGTACTATGTTAGACCTGTCGGATCATGTAATTAGGTGTTCAATACCTTCTGCCGGTAAGGGAAATTTGTTACGAAGAAAGACCAAATAAATTAACAACTCTGACCGCAAATATCAATGTCACAGTGTCAAAAATTATTTTGTGTCGCCTTGAGATCAAGGACCTGGTGGTGAAATCTAAACGACAAACCTGACTGGTGAAATACTGGCCGCTCACCAAATATCACAAGGTGAAATTGATCATAGGACACCAATGTTACTTGCAACGAACTTGTTCAAGCAAATGGATTATTAAGTTTTCTCCTCACAAAAAATTATCATGCAATGCATGTTGCACTGTCAAGACTGATTACGGGATTCATTAATAGGAATTTCTAAAGCTTACACAGGGTATCTTTATACTTTACACATTGAACATATTTTAAAAGGTATATACCAAATCGAAGATGATCAGAGATTGATTTGACACTGACAAAAATGTGTTTGTGGAACATGTGAGGACTTCTTACATTTGAAATTCATTTCACTTGCTTGTAAATATGATCCCACAGAAATAACAAAAGGACAACAGTGAGTGTTGACGGACCGTAGAATTGATTGATTGATTGTTAATCTGATAGCTTGCGTGTGACGTGACGTCTTTTCTGCATGTTGAGTGGTTTAAAACATTGCGTCTTCCTTCGGTAGTCTGATTACGCATTGCGAATTATGTTATCTTGGAACATTACTTATACGCGGTATGAAGATCCAATTGTTTCTTGTGCATCATGTTAAGTGGCTTAGAATATCAATTATTTTATTGTTGTCTCATTGTGTATTATATGTCATGTTAAGTACCTTAGATCAGTATGTTTTGTCATGGTTGTCCCATTCCATGTAATACACAGTGTCAAGCAGCTTAAAACAGTGCGTTTTTCATGGTAGTCTCATTGCATATAATATATATTATGTTAAGTAGGTTAGAAAAGTATGTCTTTTATGGTGGCAGCATTGCATATTTTACATCATGTTAGGTAGCATAAAACAAACAGTACGTTTCCTCATGGTGGTCTCGCGTATAATATATCATGTTTAGTAGCTTTGAGCAGTACGTTTTTTCATGGTGGTCCCTATCGCGTATTGTGTGTCATGTAACGCCGCTTGGAGAAGCATGTTTTCTGATGCTGGTCTCATTTTCTATTGTATGCCATGTTATGTAGCTTCAAATGAATATCCCATGGATATCCCATTGCGCATTATACCACAGGTCACCGTAACCTTTAGTTACAAGCAAGTGTTTAGTACAGCAATACCTGAAAGTGGTTTCATATTGCAAGTGGTCTGGGAAAAAAGTTTAAACTAGATGAGGCGACTTACTCCGAAGAAAATATGCCTTGACACCGGGCATAATAAAAAATACTACAATATTTATTAGTGTTCTTTGGCTCTACATGCAGCTAGACATAAAAACCCATCTGAATGACACATGCAGGCTTCCAAATGTTCAATCTTGCACAAAACCTTGGAATAAAAGGATTAATTGTGCATAGGAATCAAAGTTGGACTGGCAATATTAAATAGTTTTGGAGATATATTGAGCAGTTAAACGGATAAGCAAAAGTAAGATAGGCCTTAGTCCTGCAGCTTCTACTGCAGAGACTCATTTGATGCGCAGGTGACACACTAAGGTGACCACTACCTTGTTCCCAGTTGAAAAGTGTTGCATTACATGGCGGTCCTTGCTTTCTCTCTTTCTCTCTTTTGATGGCAATAGTCCGTTTTTTATACAAAGCAGATTTTCTTTTCGGACCATGTATGTGCCTCCCTTTCAAAAGTTGTTGCCATTGGGTACACTCCAGTGACATTGCGTCATGCTACTTTTTTTTTGTTTTTTTGGTTTTTTTTTTTTTTTTTTGTTTTGTGTATTTTTTTGCACGTTTTTGCCGGGAACTTGACCAGTAAAGTGACCCCCAAACACACACACACACACACATACACACACACACACACACACACACACGGTATGTTTTTCCAGTTGACCATAATGACACTTTTGCCTGTTTTCCTTAACATTTAAAGGTTTTCTATGTCCAAATGTGTACTTATTGAGTATTTTCACAGGAAAGTATCTTCTTGCTATCAAATGGGTTATTCTGGATGTTCATACTGTGCGAACATATCCATATATTCCACCGAGCAAGGCTTGCTTAAGTTTGCCATCCTAATTCTTTATATAATTTTTGCTGTGCCGTGCATTGCGTCAGTACGTATCCTGGCATTGGTCAGCTGATCTCTTTTAAGGTTTTCAGCATCAGTTGATGTGGCGCTATCCTTAACAGGACTTCCATATTCCAACACAGGTCTGAAATATAGAAATATATATATAGTTTTTAGAGTTTGGCAGTGTAGCAGGATATTGTTAACTTTCCATTATATTGAGAAATTATACTTGTGATGTGATTTGAATAGCTCAAAATGTTGATGATAATTGAAACACGGGCATCTGTGGCTGTTATCGTTTTGCAATATATGAAACTAAAAGATAAATGATGGACGGTATGGGGAGACCGTTTTGCGTGAAATTAGATTCCTAATTTATTTATCTGTTTTGGGGGACATTGAAAGTTGTCTGTAAGACCTTTTTCCACAGATAAATAGAAAGATCAGAAGTTATTATTTTGTCAGCAGTTGCGGCTACGTGGTTTTATCAGTCAAATAAAGCGTTTACCATCAGCAAGTAACTTGATACTACACTGAACAAGATCGAAAATATTATTAGTATATACCAACAATAAAGAAAGAAAGAAAGAAAGAAAGAAAGAAAGAAAGAAAGAAAGAAAGAAAGAAAGAAAGAAAGAAAGAAAGAAAGAAAGAAAGAAAGAAAGAAAGAAAGAAAGAAAGAAAGAAAGAAAGAAAGAATACGTCCTAGGACAGATCATTGCGGTACTCCAGCTTGGACTGTTCTCCGGCTAGATGATTGGCCATGGATTACGACAAGGTGTTGGCTGTCTCTTAAAAACTTGAAAACCAGTTTAACCTGTTACCACAGATTCCATATTATCAAGTGCAGATAATAAGCCGGCATGCCGAGCCCTATCAAAGTCTTGCTAATGTGCGAGGACAAAAGGCGTACTTTTGGTTGACAGACCACAAGACACAATTCATGGTAAAAAATAAGTAACTGTTTTACAGTCGAGATGTCAGGTGTGAAGCCAGATTCATTGACCGGAATTATCAAATCATATCTGAAAAGTTTGAAACATATTTAACTTTTTCACAGACCTTCTCTTACCAACTTAGCAATGAAATAAGAATTTCTCTATTTTTTGCCAGTATGCCTAAGCAAATTGGTGTATAAAACAAAGATATGTTTTTGCGTAATGCATACCCACCATACACCCTGACAAATAATCATCATATAGGTTGAGCGATGTTGTAATGTTTCAGATCCATAAATACTACCAAAACGATGCAAGACTTTTTTCTTTTGCTAACAGCTTAGCTGACTGACAAGTCAGGGACAGCAAAAAGTGGCGGGCCTACCATGTCACTTTTTTATTTTTGACACAAGTGATAAATTTGGGGTTTTAAGTGGTTAGGTCTACATGTCTTGGAAAAAAAAACCCCGAGAGTTTGAAATTCAAGAAGAACATTTCAGAGATTCAGAAGACCAGTTTAAAACCATCAGTTGCCCTTTGTGGGTGACTGCCTGTTTCAAAGCACGAGTGAAATTAGTTTCTTCATATTGATATTGAAAGTTGAGTGTTGATGTTTTGGTAATTTTTGAATCTCTGTCTTTTGCTATATCTATCTTTGTTGTCATTGTAGGGCCGGATTTTACGAATGTGGCTTATGTTTGTCTGAACTATTTGCTTGGGCAGCAATCAGCTGACTTTCCATCGTTTCAAAATAGGAGTCAAACCTGATTCCCGATGCAAATGTGGGACAAAAAATGTGGATGAGTGGTATTTTTGTATTCAAGTCCATTATATACAGCGCTGTGATGTGAATTAGATATTACTATATCAAAAGGTGCTCCCTTTTCATTGCAAACTGTACCTTAGGATTCGCCTACCTGTACACTCGCAAAGAATATCGATCTGAGGTACAAGACTATACATTATGTCTTCCATTAATGTCTCACAGATAGGTATTGTCTAAACTAATGTCTGCCTGGTCGCAACCATTCATTTATATATAGCATGTATAAACGCAAATAATAATAATCTAAATCTTATGCTCCAAACTATGCTGTACCATCTGCTTTGTATGCAGTGCGAATGTCTTCTTCATCTCGTCCTGTTGTAGGGGGAATCAGCCAGGAAAGCAGGCTGGCTGGTCATGCAGCACTTCTTTGATGTGTAAATGATACGACACTGTACTAGACGGGCAGGTGGGACATGAAATGACAAAGCAAATAAGTGGAGTAGGACGGGGGGGCGGGAGGTCGGAGAGTCCCCCCCCCCCCGCCCAGCAATTTTCACGGAAGGGCCAGACTCCCTCAAAAGTCAAGTCTACAATAAAAAATAAGCAATATTACTGCCCAAACCCAATATCCATGAACTTCCTACGCCACCGAAATTTAATTTATTGTATGTTGGGGATTAAATGTAGTTTTGGGTGGGTTACAAACAAAAACCACATTCCATGCTAGACACATGACCGAAACATTGTTGCAATTTGATATTGATGCGCTAAAAACATGGATATACGTCAGATGTGACGCGAAGTGACTATGACCAGCGGAAGCAAAGCACCCAAGCGGGTTTTAAAAAATGCCACGGGGCATATTTTTTCTGACATTTTCGAACTTTTCGGATCTTCTGTTCAATTTGTCAGGTGAGTGCACAGCACAATTGTAGATATGTAAATTGGAATGGCAACCCTCTCAAATACAGTTACAAAGGTAATTCAAGATTTTGTGATTTTTTTAGTCACTTTAACCCTTTCTTAAATTAAATTAAATGCTACAACTTTTGTCATTGGATTTTGCTACATCACATGATATTCCAGATTTTAATTTTGAGTAATTACCTAATTAACAAAAACATAGGCTATCATCCCAAGGCTTAATCTTGTTTACTGTGCTACAGTTTTGTGGGTATCTAAGACTGTTGAAAGAAAAACACAAGCCGCAATGATTGCTCTTCTAGTAATTTATGTAAATGTCACACCAGTGCAGGCTGAGTAAAGTTATCAGAGATGCCATGTGCCCATTTTTTTCTATGTCACCTACATTAAAGGGCCTCATTTCTTCTGATTTGAGTGAAAGGATAATTATAACTGTTACTTTTTTTTACACTTGGGCCAAGGCTTTTAGTAATGGTAATGTTGATCCGTTGCATCAATTCTGGTTCTTTGGGTTCTGCATAAACGTAAAGTACGCAGCCCCTGATCTTAATTTTGTTTGATTTGCATCTTCGAATTAATGTGGATGGGCATGTTGGTTACATCTAACCAAATCACGAACTCCTAAAATGATCAATTACTGTCTTGTTCAGTTAAGTAAAAAAAATAAACAGTGAACTATGGAAATTTGTGACGCAGCAGCCTTAATGTTATCATTGAAGATATGTTATCTAGATGGGCGTCATTTTTTAAACCGAAACCAAATCTTTGTCAAGAGGTTACAAAAAGAAGCTGCTTTCTTAGCGCTCAATATACCTCTGTTGCTCACAATACCCTATTTTTGTGTTTTCTTGCTTTCCTAATGGTTTTCATACTGCTACTGCTTACAGCACCATATTTCTGTCCTAGTGTGCTTTTCTGACGGTCAACATAATTCATTAGATCACTAACCCTATATTTGCAAGGTAGTCAAATCCAAATGCATTACACCTGACCAGATCATGTACAATTTTGTTTCGATCTTCCCCTGGAGCTAAGACTTATCCAGCTGCTTTGCAAATTACTGCTGCTTTGAACAAAGACGACAGGCTCCAATGATGAGTGCTGTAACAATATTTTAAGAACCCTTCTTAGCCATTGAATCAAGCCCAGGCAAACGCACACTAAAACTCAGAAACGTACACATACCCATGCGCATGCATTTTACCAATGAACACGGGTCTAAAAACCGTTTTAAACAAAAATGTCCACACATTTTTTTAAAAATAACTTAACATTCTGTTCGATCCACATTGAATTGATCGAATTCCGAAAAAAAAAAAGCATAGAGGCAAAATGTAACCCCAGGCCAAATAACCACCAGAAACGACAAGAAGGTATTAAGCCAAGTCAGAATAAATGGAATCACAAATGTGCACACGCAAGCAAGTAACCCCAGGTACAGTGTCCAAGTGGTACTCTTATTGCAAATGCATTGGTTCTAAGTAAAAGCTTCATTCTAATTGGAGTGGATGTAATCTGAGGGAATCTTTCCATTCTAAAACCGCGCTACAAATATCCCGGGAGCCATTAATTTCATCTTTATAAGGACCTGTAACTACGCTGATTCGCAACCCATTACCACTAAACCAAATTGTATTAAGTTATTTCTGCGCCAATTCCATTTGATGACCCGTCGACTAGGATATACTTTAGAGGTTGCACTGCTTAATTAGTTGTTTCATTAATGTGATAGGTCCATTTGCAAAAAGAACAGCTTTTGCAAAAAAAGTAGCTCATGATTGATAACCCTTGATTAAAGGCCTTACGAATAGCCCAGCAAAATGAGCTGCTGACGTGCTCTTCAAGACTCATTACATTCTTAGTCATGCTGTCCACGGATTGGCGTTCCGTATACAGCCATGTAGAACCCCCCCCCCCCAAATGCAGTTATCTCGTGTATTGTTTTCTTTTAGACGCGAATTATGTTCTTGGTGTCCATACCGCCACCACCTAACACCATGTTTCTGCCTCTGCTCAGGTTCCGTTGCTAAGCCCATGCGTCTATTTATTCCGCACTCCCAAAGCACCAGCGAGAATGATTTGATCTCTAGTAGAACAAAAGCATCAATGTTCCTTTTCCTTTATTTATTTCTGCTCACACCATGCATATATATGACTGTAATCGGAAATACACACACACACACACACACATATATATATATATATATATATACATATATATATATATATATATATATGATTAGAATATGTAATAGCTTGGCATGCTCTATCGCCTTTGCGCCAAACCAATTTATTATGTGTGTGTGCTTTTTCACAAAATTTCCTTCTTTCTCTTCTCTTCTCTTCCCTTGCTTCCTTCTTTCCTTCCTTCCTTCCTTCCTTCCTTCCTTCCTTCCTTCCTTTCTTTCTTTCTTTCTTTCCACCTACATCTTGTAAGTATATTTTGTCACCGATGGCTATGGTAATCCCGAGTGTTGCATGACTGTAGAAATTGTATTAAAATTTGTCCTCTGACTTGGACTAATTTCATATTCTAAACATTGTGCAAATTTGAAAGACCCATGGCTTGCATCAAATGACAAAAAATTCTCAACACCCGTTTAGAAACTTCGGGTCGCAACAAATAAAGAAAATCTCTTACTATTCATGTTTGACAGACCTCCCAGGGCCAAATAACTAAGTGGCCTCATCCTAGGAGTGCGTTACTAAATAGAGAGTAGGAAGAAGCATTGTACCTTGGCCTATCTGAGCTAGCCCTCATCCTTGGAGACCACCGGATTTCTGGGGTGAAGCCTGCAATTTCATACCCCATCACAAATACCCTAGGAGTGGGAGGGGTGGCTTGACCATGCAAAGCATAACGGTTTCCAGTCTACAATGGAGGTTTTGACAACCTCATGGATTTCATAATCAGGCAAATGGAGTGTGGACCAAATATATGTGGATGAGAGTCATCCCAGTGAACTACTCAAGACTGCAGAGGGAGACTTATGATTTATTTATTTATTATTTTATTTATTTTTTTATTTTTTTTTTATTATTATTATTTTTTATTTATTTTTTTTTTTTTGGTAAACAATACCAGGACACCTGTGTTTACAGGTACTCTAATATCTAAGCACATGTAATTGTGTGTGTGTTTGTTCTCTTTCTTTCTTTCTTTCTTTCTTTCTTTCTTTCTTTCTTTCTTTCTTTCTTTCTTTCTTTCTTTCTTTCTCTCTTCTTTCTTTTCTCTTTCTTTCTTTCTTTCTTTCTATATTTCTTTCTTCTTTTGCTTCTTCCTACTCTCCATGTGATAAGAGAACAATGAAAGTTATGCTTTATATGTAGTTATTTCTCCTTATATCATAATATTACACAAACATTGTATATGGATTTGCTAACAGTATGTATTTCTACACAACTGTGCATACAGGTACATACTTAAAAGGTTGATCCTTTCTGGAGCAGGCACCTACCTGCACGACGCACTTTTTACTAGTCCCAAGGGGCCAGTAAAGGAAACATTGAAACTGTGTCTATATTGGGTATTCGAGTATTGTAATATGAAATGTCTCAAATTGGTCTGATTTTAGACACAACAAGTTTATATCCTTCATCACATGCACCACACTGCATATATGAACCAACAGTGAGATTACACTTCTCTCTGCTAAAAGTTTAAAGATTTTCGAGCTTAGAAGCTTCAAATACTCCCAGCATTCAATGAAATCAATATACGATTAAGGACAGGTAAGACACCAAAAACCTTTGCATGGCCGATTTTTTTATTTTAACGGTTTTTAAAAGAGTAATGTCTTTTCTATATGTTGTCAAAACTTCAAGCTTTTACCTAAAGTAGAAATATGAGAAAAATGCTCACAAAAACAACAAAACACACACGCACACAGGCATGCGGATATCCGAACGTCCATGTGTCATTCTTTTGGTTTTCAGCCGCCAAACGGAACAATGCCATCAGTCAATCATACTTAACAGTCCGTCACGTGGCTACAGGTAGCAACGGCCCGTGGCGAAAGGAGAGTGGTATCACTGCAGCACCGCAAAATCAAGCGCAATGCCGAAAGTATGTCTGTGGGCAGGGAAAAGATGCAAACATGCTTACATATCAAAACCTTAGTGGTTTACTTTATAGTAATCTTGCTTGTTTTTTACGTTCTAATGAAGGGAGACTTCACATTTTCAGGAGGAGCGGGAATCATCATATGATGTCCCCTCAAAGGCCGTTCCGGCAGTGGATTACCCCGGTGGTCCTGCACACCAAAGACAGGCGGAGGAAAAAAAACTGACGCTCCAATCAACAATACCCACTTACATAATAATGTCTTATTGAAACACAGAGATGAGGAATAAAAGTACAAATTAACAAATCGAAATAAGCATAAACGTGGACAGAAGAGAAAACACACAAAATAGCAATACAAAACTAAGGATGGAAGGAGAAATGAAACTCATTGAGAAAATTACTGCAAAATAATGACATTCTAAGTAAAGTGAACAGACAAGTCTAACAAGCTAACTACATAAAGTATACAGATAGGAGTAAATACAATAAAACACTATCCCTAAAAATGGGATGAATAGGTCGAGAGCGGAAGACCAAACCCGCCATCCATCCACTGACCATGAGCGGCCGTAGGCCGCCCCATCGAAGCAAGGCAACACAACTTTCGTTGCCAGGCTTGAAGTCACGGGGCCTTAAGGGCCGCTCCATGACGTCACGATTTGAAAACAGATTGTCGCTGTCGCAATGGCCTCAATAAAAAGTCATGGAGCATGCTACATGAGAGTGAGGTACTATTTTCTCTACCAACAACAACCTCGAGGAAAGGAAAGATCTTTACTTTTTTTCGCCACCAATAGGCCAACGGCCTACACTAACGCCGACCTGGTGTACCGTGATTGCCTAGGTTCGTCGCAGTCATTCCACGTCACATGGGCTGCATAATCAAACCTGTCTCGGGCACATTTGATTTGGTCTATATGTTAATTAACTACGTTACTGATGCAGGGAAGTCACAATTTAGCAATAACAATGTTTAGTTCATGTGATCTTCATTGAGTTACTACTTTCGAATTGCAGAAAAATGATAACCCGCCCTCAAATATAGAATAAAAATGGGTTATAGCTCTGCTGCAGTGTCCAAGTAGTAATGACCGTTAAGCTGCGTCTTTTCGTATTCACACCTGGTGCACGTATAAAAAATATATAGGAAGTGCCATGAAACATTGGTAGTTCAGAATATACTAAGAAGCATGTGCGGCGCAAAAAAACAAAACAAAACAAAAAACACCAAAGCGATAGGATGAACACTGCTTACATGTAAATATATATTGAAAGATTCTTTCATGGACTTAGTATACTTAGTCGGTTTGCATTTTGTCATCAAAAGAGGGAATGATACAATAAATATATATATATATATATATATATATATATATATATATATATATATATATATATATATATATGTTGAGCGTTTGATTCAGGGTACACTAACTTTCTAGATGCTCAAATTACATAACATTTCCAAGTAAGCCTGGAATTAGGCAAAGAGGTTAACTCGATGCTACATGTCATATTAAAGTAATATATATATATATATATATATATATATATATATATATATATATATATATATATATATATATATATATATATGAGGAACGAATCACCAAATTCAAAATGCCAGCTTCTCTAAAGCATACAAATAAAAAAATGTCTAATCCCTAATATAACAGGTCATTGATCATGTAATGACGCTTGGCTGGTACATGGATAAGACTGTTTCATGCATATCGATCACTGTATGGTTGGGAAGATCATGCATGCTGATGATGAAAGTGAATGTGACAGTTAGGATGACAATGCAAGAACTGATGAAAATGATAGTAAAGCAGATGGAAGTCAAAATGAGAATGATTGCAGAGATGAAAGTGGTATTAAAAATGAAACAATAAATGACATTGCTGCACATACTGAAGTGGCCAACAAATGAAACAAGTCACTTTTTTGTGATAGAATCTTGCCGAAGAGCAGGCACTTGGTAAAAAATTGTTCGAGACATATTACAACATAGCATAACAGACATACGCCAATAAATTAAAGGGACACGTATAATGGGAGGCCTGTAGTATTATCTGCATTGGCGTGTTTCACTGTATTCCATTGGTGTAAATTATGGACACTTGCCGTGAAATATCATGCATGAATGAGCACTTACTGAAAGGAAAACTGTGTAATTTTTTTTTTGGAAATAAAAAGGCATTAGCTCTCTAAAAGAAACACAATGCTTGTCATTTGATCTTTTAAAAAACTCTATTGCATAGATGCCACTTTTCAGGAGTTAACCTGAATTCAGGTAATTTGTGTTGTACTTTGGTCTAAAAAACAGTACATTTTGTCAAATTAGCTCACATCCGATAAAACATATGAGTTGGAGTATTATTGTGAGGAATTGTTTGAGTATTTCAGTACTTTTATACAAAATCGGGTAGCTTATCCCTATATTCCCTCCCCTCATTAGTGGGAGCCGCATAGCAGCAGCTCGAGCGTTTCAGGATTTGCACATACAGTTTTTGAATTAAACTGTTTTTCATACATGCGGTGCTGATTGATGACTTTCTGTCATTAAATGATCCTTCGTTACACGCGTCCCTTCATGAAAAATCTTTAATTTTATACGGATTTCTTTGAATGTATGATGATTACACCATGAGATGCATAGTAAGTAAAATGGTGCCATCAATTAGATGGTCTACTGGTACACTTAGTAGTATGATAAGTCGCTCTGATTTTCATCTTCAGACAAATGACGACTGCGCAAAGCTTTGGGTGCAAAAAGGAACACCCAGACTACAATACACATTAAGTTTCATAGAACATAAATAGCCTATAAAAATAATCAGGTGTGTACACATTGCCTTGACAAAGTATTATATCAGAAAAGGGAAGCGACTGTCACCGAATGTTTTAGATATGACGCCTTGAATGACTAGCTGGAACTTAAACGTCAAACGTCAAGAGTGTGAAGGCACAAAGAGAAAGTAAACCCTTCACACATTTAGGCACCACACCATTTGAACATTATTACATTGCATTCGGACCCAGTGAGCGATGGCCTGGAACATCAGTTCTGAAGCTTTGCTTGTTTTTTATGACCCCCTTCGAAGAAGGTGGGCCGTATAGCTTTGCACATGTCGGTTGGTCGGTCTGTCTGTCGGTCGGTAGACCGTGGTTTCCGCACAATAACGCAAGAAGTTTTTGAGCTAGCACTTTGATTCTGTACAAGTGGATTATTCTAGTCAAAAGCTAGGCAAAGTTTGAAGATGAGTGACCTTGACCTAATTTCAAAGGTCACAGTGGTACCTGAGTTAACTTTGGTCTCTGCACAATGACTGAGACGTTTTTAATTAAGAATTTTATATTGCACAGGATTATAGTCCAAATTTGGGGCTAAAAGGAGTGTGAAAATAGATGACCTTGATCTCATTTTAAAGGACACAGAGCCACTTTACTGAATATGGTTCCATGCTTTCTGCATGATAACGTGTACCTTGAAGCTAGGACTTTTATATTGCACAGCTTTATGGCTCTTTATAAGGGCTATGTTGAGTTTGAAGATGGGTGACCTTGATCCAGTTTTCAGGGTCACAGAGAGCTTGTAGAATTCCTGTGGTTTCCGCACAATAACGCAAGAAGTTTTTGAGCTAGGACTTTGATTCTGTACAAGTGGATGATTCTAGTCAAAAGCTAGGCAAAGTTTGAAGATGAGTGACCTTGACCTAATTTTGCAAGGTGACATTGGTACATATATAAACTTTGGTTTCTGCACAAGAACTGAAGAGTTTTTTAAGCTAGGACTTTTATTATGCACAGGATTATGGTCCTTATTTGGGGCTAGGCAAAGTTCGAAGATGGATGACCTTGACCTCATTTTATAAGTCACAGAGCCACTTTACTGAATATGGTTTCATGCTTTCTGCATGATACCTTATACCTTGGAGCTAGGACCTTTATATTGCACAACTTTATGGTTCTTTGTAAGGGCAATGTTGAGTTTGAAGATGGGTGACCTTGACCAAGTTTTTAGGGTCACAGAGAGATTGTAGAATTCCCGTGGTTTCCGCACAAGAACGCAAGAAGTTTTTTCAGTTAGGACTGGGATACTTTACAGTTCTATAGTTCTTGCTAAGGGCTAGAAGAAGTTCAAAATTTGGTGACCTTGATTTAATTTTCAAGGTCACATTGGTACCTGAGTTAACTTTGGTTTCCACGTGATAACTGAAGAGGATTTCAGACTAGGACTTATATAGTCCACTGGATAATTGTCCATATTCGGGGCTAGGTCAAGTTTGAGGTTGGGTGACATTGACCTAATTTCAAAGGTCACAGAGCCACTTTGGTGAATACTGTTTCTGCATGATAACTTGCATTTTAGAGGTAGCACTTTTATATTGCACAGCTTTATGGTTGCCTATATTGGCTAGTTTTAGTTTAAAGATGGGTGACCTTGACCCAGTTTTGAGGATCACACACAGACAGGAGACTTCCCGTGGTTTTTGCACAATAACTGAAGACGTTTTTTGAGCAAGGACTTGGATACTGCACCGCTATATAGTCCTTGTTAAGGGCTAAAAGAAATGTAAAGTTTGGTGACCTTAATCTAATTTCCAAGGTCACATATTCACCTGATTTAACTTTGATTTCTGCATGATAACTGAAGAGGTTTTTAAGCTAGGACTATTGTACAAGATTATAGTCCATATTCGGGGCTAGTCGAAGATGGGTGACCTTGACCAAATTCCAAACGTCACAGAGCCAGTTTACTTAATATGGTTTCATCGTTTCCGCATGGTAACTTGTACTTTAGGGCTATGACTTTTATATTGCACAGCTTTATGGTTCCATATAAAGACTAGGTTGAGAATGAAGATGGTTGACCTTGATACAGTTTTCTGACATTGATGTATGATCAACCTTCATTAATTTTGTAAGGTCACGAGTACCCCATCTAACACTATCAATAGAGTAGCGAGGGCAAGGGTAATGAGGTTTTGGGGGCATTTACAAACATATAATGTTGTTTTAGTTTTTGTTTTTGTTTTTTTTTTCGGGGGGGGGGGGCTGATTTGCTTTGGAATTCTACAAGAAAGGGAAGCTCTAGCACTTTATTAGAATATTGACAAAATTGTGATGACGCGTTTTGAGGAATGGTTAATGATACGGATGTAGCGAAGCTGGAGGTGTGCTTCGTTGCAGATGGTAATGATATGTTTGTGCATTAGACAAGTGGAATCAAATCAGGCACCTAAGTTCCGAGCACTGTTGTTTGGCCTTATTGTGGAGGGCTGAAACTTTCACCTTTTGACTAGGTTTGATAGTTAGATACAAGTGCTATTTCGTAAGATAGCAAAGAAAGGGCTCACATGTCTCCATTATATTTGATCCATGTCCCAGTGTTAGAATCATATTATGAACTGACAGTTCAGATGAGGGTTCCAAAGTGTTCTAAATGTGTGTATCATCTGCATATATGTGGAACTGGAGACCTGAATTTTGGAGGAAATATCCCGAAATGTACTGATGTGTGTACTGAAAGGAAGAACGCGAGTGATGAACCTTTATGTACTCCATACGGAGCCAATATTCGGATAATTTGGATTCATGGAGTTATACCATCTGGTGTCTGTCGGAAACGTTGCAAAGGAACTATTATTGTGTTATGAGTGACAAGCAAGTCCTGTTTCAGTACTTTCAGTAGGGCGGTGTGATATACATTATCAAATGGGGCCGAAAGTTCCTTCCGTCAACAAAAACAAATAAACAAAAACAAAAACAAAAAACAACAACAAAAAACAAAAAACAAAAAAACAAAAAGAAAAGCATGCTACTGTCACGAGCATCATTGCGTTAACTCTAAATCAGGGTGTACTTTAATCAGTGTGGGTTATTATAAACGTGAACTCTAATCAGAGCTGTTATAGTTGTATGTGCAGGTTCAGATAATGGTGTCCTGTGTGAGCCTGTTGTTTACAACAGACTTGATCACGTTTGATATAATAGCTGATCGACATCAATCAATATTATTTTAAAATACCTGGGTCAAGTTTAGGCTTTGCAGGTTCAGATATTGTTTTTAATAATGGCTTCTTTGAGTCTTTTAGTTACAACATGCTCGATCACGTTAGAAATAAAACTGACACCAATCGATATCTTTTTTAAAATATCTGGGTCAATTAGGCTTTTTGATCAGTGGTGGCATCAGGACCCCTTAAGATCAGATGACATCTCTTTTATAAAACGAAAACTTTCGCTGATATTTTCATATCAGGTACAAAATATGGCAGGCATTCCTTTGGGAACCATGTTGGTACTTGTTTGATCCAACATGTTTTGTTTGGATAATTTTGCGATTTCATATTCAATTTCATCTGACGTTGAAAGGTAAGAATTGGTCGTTGTTGTTTTCAACCTGGATGATTTCTAGATGACGTTCCCCGATCACCGTGAGTTTCCTCCGTAGATTAATAATTTTCTCAGTGAAACGATTCGCATATCTTGCAGCCAATTCATCAGTTAATCCTTGGTGTAAAAATTGAGAAGCAGACAGCTGCTGTATCAATTGCTTGTCACTTAGAAAAGATCCTTTTGATTCTTTGAGACTAAAATGCTCCCGTGGCCAGGTGATTGTTTTGCTTGAGTGATCAGTATTTCGTATTTTGACCCTTGTTCTGTGAAGCTCTGCCACAGTGCCGAGAAACCAGACATCATTCAGCCTGGATCCAGCTGTCGGCGTTGGTGATTGGCAGCTGCAAGATAGACATTATGAGTGTGCTATTCGGCCATGTTTCCAACCTAGGCCAGAGCCTTGTTCACATTCCCTATCATGCCCAGGGGGAATTGGTCATTAAGGGCGATGACACGTACTCACAAACACTTATTGCCAACGGCCAATTCTTCGTTTGTTATCGGTTTATTCTATCATCTGAAATTTTGCCCTCTGGCAAAATATTCAGAATGACAGTTTCTCAGAAAACCTATTGAATTAAAGTCGTTAGTCCTATGGCATTCTTCGTCACGCCTAAGCACCTCAAATGCGACCGGGAAAGCTGCAAGCTCTGTTGTAATACGGCTGGTTAAGTGTTAAGTCTCTACTTAGGTTTAGGAGAATCAGACACCTGCCGTTTGCTGGCGTGGGAGCTGATCAAAGGTAGTCGGCTAATACCCTGCATCTGGCAAGTCTAACTGATACGGCTGCTCCTGAAATAGAGCTCATTATTACCTGTGTGTTAGCCTGATGCTGCTGCTTGCACTCATTACACTCTGATTATTATGGCACCTTTTAACTTGCCTTCCATTTTGGCATACCTAGTACTAGCAGTACCGGTCTTCCTTTTCTTTCTTTTTAAATATGTTGTTTTCCGAATATTCTTTCTTGACAATCCTTCCCCTTAATTTTTGTGTCAAACACCGGGCAAGTCAGAATTTGTATGTGTGTGTCTCCGACACCCCGCAAGCTAGAATCTTTACAGTGGCCGGGGGTGTTGCACCTATGAGGGGTGAAGTTATATATATATATATATATATATATATATATATATATATATATATATATATATATATATATATATATATGTGTGTGTGTGTGTGTGTGTGTGTGTGTGTGTATATATATATATGTATATATATATATATATATATATATATATATATATATATATATATATATATATATATATATATATATCGATCAGAATAGTCAGCAGACTAAAAATTAAGCAAATCAGGTGCATTCCAATATGTTAATCCCTCGGGGGGGGGGGGTACTCGAAAATGGCAATCCCTCTCGACCTGAGATGCATTCAACATGCATGGCCCAATATTCATTGCATCCGTACTTTGAGGTGGGGCTGCACATCTTTTGGACACATTACCGCACTTGCAGAATTTAAATTTATGGCAATCATGGACACTTCGAAACTTTAAAGGTAAGTGTGTTCAAAGCTATTATATTATATATAACTTTAATTTATGCGTTTGTACTGTAAGCACATCCAATGAAAAAAAACAACTATAATTTTATGCTAATTAGGCCTATTGAAACAAATACAGTTAAATCTTTAAATCTATTATAGATGAAAGTGCCATTATCAGTCCAATATTTGAGTTAGTGTTATAGATAACTCCTATAGCATGCAAACAAGAGTTGAGGAATTCTAATTAAGCTTCAATAGTCCACAGGACAAATAAGTGTCTGCTTTTAAAGGCTTCTTACAAAGCCACCCCAAATGCAGCACAAAACTAGTTGGGTGGCCTATTAGAGGAGGTAATATAAAAAGAGTGCCACACTTTGTACTTAGGAAAGGTGGTTTTTTTCGCAGAATTGGCCTCTCATGAGAAGGGCCTTACAGGCCAGGGTCACTATATGAATGTATTTATGCCGTCTCAGAGTAGTTCTAAGCATTTTGCCTCACTGACTGCAGCAATCTGAGCCCGTCTGTAATCCCAAGACACCAATGGACCTCTGGATTGAAGCCTGGAGATAGATGTAATCCCATTTCCCAAATAGTGACACCAAAGCATAACTATATACCAGTTCACAGTGACTGTTTCTACAACTTTGTGGATTAATAACTACAGAAATGGAGTGTGAAACATTTAGTGTACAGTCGTGTCATGTCAGAGATTTGCACGAGTGTCGTCACAGACCCTGTAGTGACAGCATCTGATTAATTTATTCATATTTGTTCATATGATAAAGAAACAAAGACAGTCGTGTAACAAATCTAGGGGTCTCAGTGCGTTGGTGCTCAAAATTACTTTGCCTCAATATGGCATATAGAAATTATGAATCTTACACAATAATGGCCAGTACGAAATACAGAAAAGAGTAGGCTTTCCAGCATACTGGTAAGAAAATCAAATGCCCCAGTATGCCTGCAGGGGTATATCTCCTTACACCCTGCCTGAAAGAGCTGATGTCCCCTTTTGGAACCGTTTGCTTTCCACAGCCAGCTTTAAAACTGCCTAAAGGTAGGGTACCATTCCCAGTGCAATGAGGACATTTGGCCAATCCTATTTCAAAGTATTTTTGCAATCAAAATATGTACACAATCCAAAAAGAAAGACAGATGCATGCAAATATATCAATTTGAAAGTTAACTAATTCCATTTAGGTCATACGATTGAGGATAGATACATAGTTTCATCTCCTTAGATTATGCATTATGACTAACACTATGGGATAGCCAACAAAAGCATATTGGTAAGGAATTTATGGGACCATTGATGCCATCAACATACGCTAATATTTCACATACAAGCAAACAGATGTGCTTGCACGTGACTTGTTTTTTAGTTTCTTCTTGTTTGCTCCTGTAGACTAAGTTTGAATTCGTATCTCTCCCTCCATCCTTCTCTCCTTCTTTCCCTCTCTCTCTCTCTCTCTCTCTCTCTCTCTCTCACACATGCACACACACACTCACACACACACACACACACACACACACACCACAGTTATCAGTAACAAAGGGAACATTTATTACAACCTATAACATCCCTTCCCAATTGAGGCAAAATGCAAATATCGTGACGAGTCTAGATAATCCTTGAGAATATGTCAAACACAGTACTATCTAGACAAGTGATCTAGACATTCCCTGTGTGTTAATTAAACGCGGCAGCTGTACCTTTGCCGCCTACTTCATAGTGTTTAGGATTACCTATCCATGGTCATATGTCAACCAATATGTCAGTAATCCAAGTCTGCCTGCAGCGTGAATTCTCTCACCATTGATTTCATCCAATGCTACGCCCACTGGAATTAGTTGAATGATTCTTGATTTTAATGACTTTGTGAAAGCATGTTTCATTCAAGTATCAATAGGTGATCACAAAAAGAAATGGATCAGATTAACGGCTTCTATAGGCGCGCCTTGTGCGGACTCGATGTCAAAAATGTGGCACTGAAAGACCTTAACTTGTTAGGGATAGAGCGCTCAACTGTCATTTTCATTATTGTTGGTTATGTAAACTGTACTTTTCAATTGTTCATACTGGTATGTATGTTGGGGAAGAGCATTGCTCGCTGGCCATGTTTCTCAGGTTAAACACATTTCAAGGAGATTTAGCTGTTATCGTGTCAATTCAAAACGCAACATTAACTGAGCTGTATATCATTGTATAGAGCTGTGGAACCAATTGTACTTGCCCACTTTAAAATCATTACCCGACATTCGGCAGCAAACACCTACGTCTATACCAAAGAGAATAACCCGACACATCAACACATTGTACTTGACTATCTTTACTTACCAATGTAACCAAATGGTCTATTCCTGAGTATGTTTCCCGTAAGCTATTTACATTTCTTTTGCAACTTGTTTTGAGTGGTACATATTCCTATGTAATGTATCCATATCAGGACAAATGGCCAAAGCCTGGCACATACTTTAGTGCATTACGTCTTAAGGGTCCACAAAATCGTCCTAGCGCCAAAGAGTGAATAAATTAGTATGTATTTCTTTTAAAATAGATAGTATATTTTCAAATACACATTTACAAGCTTTGGTTGGCACACTGCTTCACAGTATACAAGTGAAAAACAATCCGAGACACAAGGATTACTAAATGCTATAGTGACAGTACCATATATAAGGTGCAATCTAAGTGAAACATATGCATGTTGATTTAGGACAAACGCAATGTATCTTATATATATATATATATATATATATATATATATATATATATATATATATATATATACATGTATGTGTGTGTGTGTGTGTGTGTGTGTGTGTGTGTGTGTGTGTGTGTGTGTGTGTGTGTGTAAAGAAGGAAAGAAAACGAAACAGAATAGAAATAGTGCATACATTTTTTGCCCTAATGAAATCCAAAAGCAAGAGCCCAAATTATGTATCCAAAAGTCCATTGGGGAAGGATAGCTGTGTTTGTCATCATGTGACATGATGTTTTGCACAATGTACGGCCCTGTTTGATTCAACGGCTCTGAACAAGTGTATTACCTAAGTTCGCAGAACAAAAAATTAACGCAAGTGATGTCACAAACTCCAGCAATAACAAAAACAAAAAACAAAAATAACCAAAACAAAAACAAAACATAAACAAAAACTAAACAAAAATAAAAACAAAACAAAAACAAAAAAAAGAAAAGGGAAAACAGAAAATAAAAGAATTTTCAGGCAGATACTTCAAAAGAACTGGAAACCACAATAATTCCGTTTTAAAGGATATTTGGAGGGAGGAGGTTGTTGGCATTGCTTGTTTAAACGTGAGTCTGTGACATGCAAGAATCGTACAAATTTACATCATATAAATTTTTTGCACTTATATAGACTGGTGTATCTTCGACCTCACTGACTATTTTTGAATTGTTTTCATCATACAAACATAAAATTACATGGCTGACAGTGACTCACTCTCACTCGGGATCATAGTTGGCAGGGAAACTCACTCCTGAATGCAGCACTCTTAAGACATGCATGATTTTTTTTACTCCATTGTAATGTAATAGTTACCACGAATAAGGTCCTCAGGCGGGAGCGGGGCCGCCATTTATAAACAGGAAACCTGTTACTATAAATGGTGAACGTGTTTACGCACCAAGAAGTGTCACCAAGATATATGAATGCGCTCTGACATTTGAAATGTTGTCGACAAAATGCATCATTAAAGAATAAAAGAAAACAAGGTTAATTTTCCTGCGACATTTATAATATAATGATATGGACATACTGCAAAAGCATACCACACAAGCCTCGAAAACGCTCATCAGTACTGTTCCGCAGACGCCATCATTCTGTTGGTGGATACGCAGCGGGGATGACAGGTGACCTACAGTGGATAACTGTTTTTGGATTTCATCGTAGAAAATTGGCAATCTGCTGCCAGGCATACTAAAAAAAAACTGCATGTGCATCACCCTAGGTCAATGTTGCAATGGAGAAAACAATAATGTGGTTCATATAGAGACGACAATATATTTTATATATATATATATATATATATATATTAGTTTAGTCACACGATCTCACATAAAATGAGTCCTTTTTACAATTCATACTCTGGACTGCATTTAGATCAGAAGTCAAGAAGGGTAAGAATTTATATGAGTAATTAAGCTAGCTCAAGCTTCATTAATTTGGCATTTTATTATGTATAAACTAAGAAAAATAAAATGTTCGTGCATCTCTCCCTTCGGCAAATGTTAATGGATTTGCACAAAACATTATGTTTACAAAGTAAGATATCGTTTGCAAATTAGCTGATTCCTAGGTAAAATAAGATAAAGCAATTTGTTTATGTATTTATTTATGTATTGGTGCATTTAGGTAGTTGGCTGGTTAGATAGTTAGTTAGTTAGTTAGTTAGTTAGTCAGTCAGTCAGTCAGTCAGTTAGTCGGTCAGTTAGTTACTTAACTAGTTACTTAGTTAGTTACCTAGTTAGTTAGTTAGTTAGTTAGTTAGTTAGTTAGTTAGTTAGTTAGTTAGTTAGTCGGCCAGTCAGTCAGTCAGTCAGTCAGTCAGTTAGTCAGTCAATCAGTCATTCAGTTAGTCGGTCAGTTAGTTACTTAACTAGTTACTTAGTTAGTTACCTAGATAGTTAGTTAGTTTGTTAGTTACTAAGTTATTCAGTTATTATACGGCAATACTTAAATGTTATGGGAGTAGTGGTGCATGTATACTTGTTTTCTCTTCCATTTTGGTGTTGCATTGCAGACTGCTACCGTGGTGACGTTAGTAAGTTAATTCTGTGAAGAGACGCCTTTAAATGCGGCACACGCTGGCCATTATTAAAAACCTGACTTGACACAGGACACGTAATGTAATCTGGTGTGTTGCTTACTATAGAGACTGCCATGAAGATATATATAGGTATTTTTCCTGAATTTCAGTTCCCAAAGCGTAAGGGATACGGTACATTTTCAACCATAATCAGACATCAACTGACAACGATAGAATGGTGACAGGGGGTTGTACGTTTACAGCAAAGCGACAAGCATATGTCCACTGATGGATAAGGTTCAGGCAATCATGGTGTTATGATAGACCACTTCGGTTGAAGTGGATTAGGCTGTTTGGGAAACCAAAGGAATTTTATGAACTAGCTGTGACATTTGATTTTTCTGAGTCTGCATACGTAGGCAAGTGATAATCTTCTGGACTAACACTTCATTGCTCTCTGTCCCCACTGTATGTTGCATCAAGGTTATCTGATGGTATAATTCATGACACAAATGACATCTTGAAACCCCAATAGACTAAATCATGATCGGGTCGTGTCAAGTAACTTGTTCATCAACTATGAATATATGACAATTGTATATCCTTAATTTGTTGCTTGTCTTAGTTTTAATTTCAAACAACATGTAAGAGCTTTACATACAGCATACCATTCGCTTCAAAGGTCTTTATCAATCTATAAGCACGTAACGCCTTGACGCTTTACAGGCAACGCATGGTAATGGTCCACCATTTTCTCAAAATTAGGTTATTTATTATGCGTCATTACACGAAATATGAACTTCGCTGTACTCAACAAGAAAGATCAGGGTTGCAGTCCTTTAGCCAATACGATTATCTGTATTGACGCATGCGCTTTGCTAATCTTAATATGACTGAGCAATTGTGATTTTGTGATGAAAGGTGCAAATCACATTCTGACGGCATACACTGAAATGGAAATACCATTGCCGTCTCCACTTTACCAGTTGCAGTATACGTGAAGTAACTCACGCTACAACAGTTTCCCACGTTTGCGGGTACTAAACTGGAAAGTATGAATCTAGATCAGCATACATGCGTATTGAAACTTACGCACGCGGATACGACATGCCTTCATTCGGGTAACCATCAACTTTTGATGCTGTACGCGTATCTTTGGTATCTGAATGGGTGGGTTCCTATTCATAATAATTGATATAATAACAACGACGGAAATAGGACGACAGACTTGAAAGACGAAGGGAATGCCTGTCTCACCAATGGTTGTCTTTTGGTGTCGTTATATCCTGCCCCCAAGTGTATGTCATATAACTGGCTCAGATGCTATGATCTGTCATAGCGCTTGTTTGACCTGCTGAAAGGGTCTAGTTTCGGAAACTGGGCAACAATTAAAACGATTGTATATTACTCATAAAATTTTCGAGTCAATTTTGTTTTATCTTCAACCACTGCTCACAGAGCTTCCGTATTGCTGTGTCTGTCGATCTAACTCTTTCAAGGTTCAACTATATCGTTGAGTAGTTTTACACTGCATCATATATATATATATATATATATATATATATATATATATATATATATATATATATATATATATATATATATGTATCTGTGTGTGTGTGTGTGTGTGTGTGTGTGTCCACTCAATCACTCAATGGGAGGCGCTGCAGTTGCCTTTAGGGGCTAGATTCTCTGTGCTTTGCGTTCTTTTAAGATTAACATCACCAGGCAGGGTGTATGTAAAATTATTGTATATATATATATATATATATAGATATATATATATATATATATATATATATATTCATATGTCTGTCTGTGGGTGTACTCATACATATACAAGTGCAGTGTGTCCCTCCTAATCCCATGTGTAAGCGTGTTTTAGAAACATATTATGTTTCCAGTTTATACACATATCATCACCATCATGAACAGTTTGCGACGTGGCTTAAATGTCTCAATGTTCTTCCCAGGGTCCATCGTTTCGTGTATCTTTTACACATTTCTGGCCAAACCGGTAATTTCAAAGGTGGTCTGTTTCATCCATCTTATGAAATATTGTCCTTTCTAAAATATTTGAATGACAATTTCAGAGAAGACTTGCCAGGGTAATATGCAAAACGCCCACAACCTTCTTCTCTCCACCCTGGCGCTTAGTGTCTTGTCTTTCACATTCTAAGGACAATAATAATTGCTCTAACATACATTTTTTACACAGAAGTGATATTTTCTGAATATTGTATGTGCATCATGGCCCTGTCCCTTTTGAGGCTGTATACAAGAGCCACATTTTCTTTATCAATATCAAATTACCAAAGTGATGGCGTATGATCGCTATAAATTTGTACTTGCACTTTTGGTACACAAGTGGATCCGGTTGTCTCTTTACCTCTGTCCCCGCCAAAATTGCCATGGTCATCTTTAGTAGTGTTGCTCCTTAATCCCTGATGTTTCCCCCAGTTGTATTTTTTATCTAATATTAGACCAACTCAACAACTATTCTAAGCTCTGCCTAAAAGTTTAAGTGTCCATTCCTTACGGGACCTGACGTAAAAAAACAATAAGGTGAACCGAAAATATTAAATAAGGCCATTTGAAGCAAACCCATTAGTAGACTCCTTTGCAACAAACTGAATAAAAAAGATAAAGCAAAGAATAAACTTTCATGTAAGCATTATGCATAGGTATCGCATACTAACGCACGAGCCAAATTAACATCTTTCACACTTGCAGTGCATAATTATTCTGAAAAATCCATAGCTTTTTTTCTGAAAGTAACTTTTCGCACTGCAGAGGTGAGTATAGGTACTACACGCACCTATTCCCTGACTGCCTTTCCTGAAGTTCGTTTGTCGTATCTTATTTTTAATTTACCTAGCTGACTCAAAGCCAAAACTGCACCGTATGGATCCTCGTTAATTTTGTAGGTGATGAGCGTCCACCAAATAAAGGACTACAGCATAAAGTCCCGCCTGTTTTCTTTTCGTACATGTTATAATGTTGATAACTTCGTATGTGTTTGGAATGTCTATTCATCAGGAAATATCGACTTCTTGTGTGCAGTTTATCTTCAAGTGTGTTCTCTAGGTGGCTTCCAAGCGTGAACAGGCCATACTTTAAGCCAAGACAACCTATCGCCAAAGTATCAGCACGCATTTTTTTTCTTTTTTTCTTGGCTCTTTTTTTTTCAATGAAATGAATAGGTATGGGACAGTGCTGTGAATTTTTTCTTTTTCGTTTTCATACGTGACATGCTAGCACTTTTTCTCGTTACACGTTAGGAGCAAAGCGCCCATGATGCTCTGGCGAAAAAGAAAAAGCTTTTCATTCAGTCCCCGGAGAGTCAAAACCTTTGAGAGGAGAGTGTTTGTACACCGGCGATCGGTGCAGACACCTGCACTTCATTCATCACATGGAACTAACATCAAATGCTGGTTTAAACGTGGTTGCCTCGATCTTTTTCGCTAACGTTTATCCCAATGCATAGTCATGCATTGCATCCATGATAACATAAATGTTTTAGCAAAGGAAACTAACTAAAATTCTTGACTTTAATAGACGTATCCTAATCTTCATGTGGTGTAACTAAATGATGAGGTTAAAATTATGAAAGTGACATTTATGTATAAACAGGCCCCAAAATAGATATTAGGCTTGAATCAAGGCCCACGGTTTGAAGACACAACTAATAGCAAGTACGAAGGGTTAAAGCAGGCTTTTTTGTTTCCCAGAATCAGAAGTTTCACTATATAAACGAAAGGAATATAAATATGTAAATTGTATTTCAAGCTGGGTCCAATGGAAGACTTAAATCTACAGGAATTACTAATTCATATGTTTGCACGTATCCCTACAAAAAGAAACCAGCCGTGTCTACTGCAAAACACTCAGTAAAGCCAGGCAAACAAGTTTTATTAACAACGGTATATGGTTTAATGGCAGAAAACCAAATCCAAGTGCTCTGATTTTCGTTTACAATATGCAGACGTATCCTAGAATGAGTCCAAATATTTCAATATCAGGAACCGTTCACTTGGATTGTTGAAAATTTGAAAGGATGTATCGCTCTTTTAAACCATTTTACCTACAATATAATTGTCAGTTTATGCTACTCGTACCTGTCTGTTATGACATTGTATTGCCTTGAACTGCTTGTTATTCCCACTTCTAACTGCTAATTATTGCTAGAATGAATTTCAGCTATTGGCATTTATAATTCCACTTTTAAAGCTATTTGGAGCTTCCAGGTTTTCCTATTTGTAACTGTTAATTACTGCCATTTCATTGGTAAGCATTGCCAATCATTATGAGAGATTAAATGGCAATATATATATATATATAGTTGTAGATAGCGATTGTCGTATTCAGCAATACGACAAATATTGATGTTCAACAATGTACATATTTGTGCATATATGTACAGTATAATAATTTATTGTACTATTAAAGGCATTGACTAAAATTGCAAAGTGCAAAGCCCTAGTTGAAACCCTTACATGCACAGAACTTCTGAACCCGCTGATACATGTTAGCTCATTGAGCTAGCTCATTGTAACGTGGAGATTTTGTTTAAGCCACGGACGAAATTGAAGTCATGTAGAAGAATTGCTGCAATTTTGTCTAATTATTTGTTCTGGAACTTCCAGTCAGCTCCATCTCTTGGCGTTTTTAGTTATTCCTATAAGGATTTGTAATATATTTTCTTTAGCAAACTTTTAAAACTATTGCCACTAAATTTGAAATAATACTGTTTGTTCTGGAGATCTCAAAGCACATATAGCACACGTTGTAGTAGTGGTAGTAGTAGTAGTAGTAGTAGTAGTAGTAGTAGTAGTAGTAGATTTAATCATTTTTTCTTACATTTGCAAACATTTCGATATAGCTGGTGCCTGTTTGTGCATGTTTTGTGTGTGTGTGTGTGTGTGTGTGTGTGTGTGTGTGTGTGTGTGTCTTACGCCTACGTTGTGTGGATGAAGGAGTTTATCAATGGGGAATAGTGCAGCTCACATTTGGAATGAAGGGTTCTAAGACTGCCTGCGGAATCACGTTTATAGGACACCGTTACTATATTTTTGTGCATTGGTGACTAAGCTAATTTTTTTATTGTTCCTTTCTTTTTTCTGTGCACTGCAGGACCATATTTGACCTTGAGGGTGAAATAAACCTACCTTATGCCTGCATTTCCTTTGTAATATACCCCTGGTAATCGTTAAATAACTATGATTGAGGCCCATACAGAGGCACCAAACCTTCTGACATGAGACAATTTCCTGTTACAAGCTGCTCTCCGGCACGATTTCATTACATAATTAGTTTACGCTTGTAGTTTTGTGACTGTAAGAGAAAACACCTTCCGTAAGCACCCCATTTTACCTACAGCTATTTAAAGTGACTGCAACCAGCGTGATACCGCAGTTTCTATGTGCATTTACCATTATTTCAATATCTGCGATCTAAAATCACAGTACAGCACAACTTCCAGATGGCGTATGAGAGCGCATACAAATGTTATTTGCTTTTGAGAATCAATACAGACACTTATACACAACTTTTTTTCTAAAATTGAGTGATTTGCTCTAAATCATCTTTAGGGAGGGACGTGATAAAGATCTTTCCTGTTTACGACACACTTTGCCAGTTCACACCGCAGGGGGTGATAAATGAGGTCGATCGATGAGACTAAATTGACGGACCTGAGCCAAAATTGGTGTTTCAGTCATGTGTATATTCCCATCTGGAAGGCCTGCCAGATAACCTACTTGTCGATCTCGCTGGTCCTTGATATCTCCGACAAGGTGCAACCTTTGGACCGGTTTCTTGCTCGCAACGTTTAATGACAGTTTCCGGAAGATCCAAAAACAGAAACTCAGCTGCCTATATGGTTCGTTACCAACATGAATATTCCAGGTCTCCAAGAGCTTCGTTTATTGGCTTTGATATTTTTCTCATTCTCTGCAGACACTGATCTACACTGCCTCGTCGCATTTCTCCCAGAAATAGCACTGCAAATCTCATAAATTAGCAGATAGTCCATCATATCACCTGCAACTGGAAGAGCAATACACATCTAGCTGATTTAAAACGGACACTTCACTAACTGCACAGAGTTTGTGTTACGAGAGTCTAACGCATGGATCTATTGAAATTATATATTCCATACTTGAAAAGGTCAACATGCCTGTCGTGTTTTCTTGAAACTGAAAAATTCACACTTTTTTACCAGAAAATACACACTTTCTTCATTGTAGAAAAGTGCCAAATAATAGACTGGCAGAAACAGCGCAGTTATCGTGTTCTGGAACTGGTGGTAGCAGAGAGAAAAATGATAAATTCGATCGAAGAACTTGGTTGAGATAAGTTGATGCATACGCGGTGATATTTTCAGTTACGTAGCCATCGTCTAGCTACACTGGACACAGAAATGGCGATGTGTGCCCTTATCGGGGCCAGAGGATTTTAAATTTGATGGCTGGTTAAAATAACATTATCAAAAAAAATAATCTAATCCTCAATGTCTCGCAAAGGTACTTGTATTTGAGAATAAAATATGTTATACAAGCACGTTGTCAGGGAAAATGATGCATGTATATCATGCGTTTTTTCTATCACTCGAGCGTACTTTGGAAAGAAACAAAGCTATCAGCTGTGGTCCAGGAATTTCATATATATCGCGGGACAAAAGTACCAAAAAAAAAAAAAGAAAATAGTCCTTACAAACGCATAAGTAACTTCTACACTTCATTTACATTAATAATTGAAAACAGCTCATCATAAAACTTTTATTGAAGATGTCATTAATATTGTACATGTCAGAAAGTAATCGCAATTTCCTAATTTAATACACGGATGAACAAACTCAGATATGATGTCACCTCTATGGGGTCAAGATGAAAAGCTAAATCTATAAATCTGTGTCTACAACTCCATACATTTCAAGACTACCGTGGGGAAATCCCTGGACCCTTAGATCCTCAAAAAGCGGAAAACGTCTCCATAGTTTATCACTCTAATAAGAACATGGAGTAAAAAAATACTTACACTCGCAGAACATGAGAACACGTCACATATGTATATTATTTGTTTATTTATTTATTTATTTATTTATTTATTTATTTATTTATTTATTTATTTGTTTATTTATGTATTTATTTATTTATTTATTTATTTATTTATTCATTCATTCATTCATTCATTTATTCATAAATTACTTTATTTGTTTATTTGTTTGTTTCTTAATGAACAACAAATATCTGTGTACACAAAAATATTATGTTCATTCCTGCGCTGATGATAATACGGAAGCTTAAAAACATTTTAAAAAAACACAACGCAGACGAGATTCAGTCCCCATGAAAACTTAAAGTTGCATCATCTGGCTCAACAATAAACAGGCCAAAGCACTTCAGCGTTTACAGCTCTCTACGCAAACATACACGATATGCTGATGTCACTATTCATAATACTTTCACACAACATTCTCCTGCGACCACCACTTGCACGCACTATTCTGAATGCTGTTGTGGATGAAATAAACTTTTTTTTGAACAAGTGAACCAATTTATGACCCAAACGGGCATAAATTACACAGAGTTACTTCCGATTATTTAGCCTTCAATTTCAACATTGCGCCTTTTATATGATTATACAGGTTTTGCCGATCCGAAGGAAGCACTTTTTACATAGTTCAATTTTTAGCAAAGAAAATGGCGTGCGCCTTGAAAGCCCCCAGAGCATAGCGGGACAAGTTTCCCACAAGTCATGTTCAGTGAGCCGACATCTTCTTTGTTTGGCACATTATAGATCAAACCGATGAAGCCTTTGCATTTAATAAGACCTTAATCCAATAGCCACCATTGCAACATTCTGGAATAAGGAACCACTGTTACCTAGAAAACAATTTTAAAAACGCCAGAACCATGAAACAAGGACCATCAATAGTTAATAAAATGTTTTCTGTCAATTGAATGTCGGGATAGGCTTGGTGTCCAGGCGAATAAAGAACGGGTCAGAAGTAGCCATCCCAGGGATTACGCAATCATTACTGTCAAACAGTTCCGTTAAAGGACAAAATCAGACAACGAAGGGGATCAACTTGCTTAAAGGGAATAAATTTGGAACCAGGTTGCCGACATAGATCAATAATGGTGATAAAAAGCAGACATTATCGCTTCCTGCTACAGACATGGTCCATAAATCAGCCAAGTCTACAGAGCACTTTGTGTGTTGGAATTATATGTTTGTCGGCTTGGAATGGAGTAAGCTATCAAGCCTGAAATTGACCCGTGAGGATTCACAATAGTTGCTTCACTGCTGGCTCCAGATGTGTTTCTGTCTTTGGGTGTGATGTTTTGTATCTCAGCTTCTGTCTTGGAGACAGTTTAATTTCTTGGCTTTTATAGGACGTGTATCGACATATATATTAATTGAAATTAGTGTAAATGGCCTCAGGAGGCATATGAAGTCTTTTGTAAATGAGCCAATCTAATCATGTCTCTTGTCGTTACAGTGAGAGAATTATCCAATTCAGCTTGTTAGTCCTTGCTGCCCCTTTGTTTTAAAAACCCAGTCTCTTTGCCAACCGCAATTAATACACAGCGACCCACACGCCAGCTGTTGATTTGGCCCACATTGAGCCAATGTGCAATCAACCATGTATAAAAATCTGGGCTATTAAGAAAAGTGCTACATCATAGGTAACAGAAACGCAGAAGATATAATAAATTACCAATTACAAAAATGACATAAAAGCGAATGAAAAAAGTCAATTCCCGCTGCAACGTCATAACTTTATAGATGAGGAAAGAGCAGATGATATTGCACATTGTTGGTGCAACGCCATAAATAAAAGAAAAGCAGGCGACGATATAGATTACCGATGCAATATCATTAATAAGAGAAGAACAGACAATATGATAAATTATCAATGGAACAACACAGATAACAGAAAAGGCACGACATAAATGACCAGCGTTTTTCAAGTAGGAATAATAAGAATTTTCTCATACGGAAAGTGTTATTGTATTTGTGTCTTTTTGCCCAGAACCACTTCCTAGTAGTCAATATCCTATTCCGCAGTTCGAACTCTTTACTCTCCATAAGCTAACCTGTCCCTGTCTAACCTGTATATATATGGAATTACTATTGTCTATATTGCACACGTTCCTCTGTAAAAATTTGACATAGGCTGTATCAGCCCAAATAAATTAAAGGGTCTTCAGCGGGTAGCTGCTCAACATGTTTCGGAGCCTTTTACCCGTTATAACCATAAAGGTTGTATCCTTGTCATACAGACAAACCATGATGCTTCGGAAACAAGTTGCTGAATCGCTCAGTGCTGGCCAGGGAAAATTACCAAATTAATATAATAATGAGAAGACTCTCTCCAAGTTTGCAAAACACTGGACTACCGCTTGATAGAGAAATGTACTGAGTATTTGATATCGTAGACCCCCCCCCCCCCGTCATATATGGTTAAGGATACCAGTGCATACAGACAGACTATCTCAACCATGCATATGCGAATAAAAAAATATATTTGAAGCTACCATAGGTGAAACCTGGATCCAGCGAAGCCTCCGTTGGAAAGGCGCAGTTTTCCGAATAGATTATTATTATTATCATCATCATCATCATCATCATCATCATCATCATCATCATCATCATCATCATCATCATCATCATCATCATCATCATCATCATCATCATCATCATCATCATCATCATCATCATCATCACCACCATTGCAATCTTAAGTCCAGGTGAATAACCTAAAAGGGGCATTAACTATTACAAGCAATGCACAAACAAAACAGGCTTATATATTTACAAAGATCACACAATACACATGAAACAGGTTTATGTAATAATATAGAAGATGAACCAGTGACACAGGATGTATGTATGTATGTATGTATGTGTGTATATATATATATATATATATATATATATATATATATATATATATATATATATATATATATATATATATATATATATATATATATATATATATATATATATATATATAAGAATCCAATGCCAGCATCAAACGAATCAGATATGAAAATGATGTAAGTCTTCTTCGGATTGTTTTTCCACTAAGTATAGAAGATCTGAATGATATACTGCAAAGTGTTACAAATCCAATTGTCCAGCACGGTTAATCACCGGCACATACGTTTTTTCTTCGTACATTTTCGACAGATGCTACAATTTTGGTGGAAGAACTAGCTGTTTTCAATATAATTCCGCTGGCCAGTGGCCACACGGCTCTTATGTATATCATTATAGAGGCCTTTAACATAGAAACCATTTGTTATTGGTGTATTTGCGCGTAAGCAGACAGATAAGAAGATACAAATCTTGATGACGGTAAATTCATCAGAGATCAGACCGTGTGTCATTGCCTGTGCCATATCAATCAAAAGCAATCGTTCACTGGTGACAGCAGATTACGCTTTTACTCCAAACAGAAAGCACATTACTTGCAAACAAGCAAGAGTGACCGGTGGATCATGAATGATTCTTTATCAATAAATCTGGCTTCAAGCGAGGGACGTCTGGTATATCCGTATCGCCGTTGCCATGTAGGATAATAATCTATCTTGTAGAGCAAGTTTTTACCGATGAAGCCGTCTTAGACCTATGCCCCATCACTATCACCAAGTAAATTAATCACCTAATTTCGCTGTACTTTTGTTTTCGCATATCACTCTGATGATGCAAAAACGGTAAAATCCATGCATGTAAATTTGTACGTTTCTTTAAAGTCTCCTTAAAATACATTTTCGTATTTATTTTAACGGTTTTGTGGAACAGCGAAATATGGGGATAAGATTAAGATAGCGCGGGATTTAGCGCATGTGAAATATATGATATTGACTGAAATACCGAAATGCTGCTTCATGTATGATTGTTTTTACCTGCATATGAGTCTTCTGTCCTGTGAAGAAAAGTGCAATTAATTCTGATTTCAATGAAAATATAATTTTTAATCAAAGCAATCTATTAAACTGTCACTGAAAATATACGAAGTAAAAAATCAAGTGAAAAACGAAATTGTTGTTTCTAACTGAGTAGAGGTCTGCTGGGTTCCATGACAATTACAAGTTATTTGGTTGTAAGCAGTGTGGGTCAGCTATCCAATATCATCCCCGCGTACCGGATATGCGTATATGAACCCACCATAGAAAGAAAACAGTTTATAAACCACCATATAACACTGCATGCTGCACTGAACCAGAAACTGACTCTTGCTCATGCCCGGTCATATCATGAAAGCAAGAAAGGAAAAAAAGGCAAGTTCACAAACATCGCTTTGCACATAATTGATAGGGACATCCACACACCTCAAGTATTTCTTCCGCCATTTCCCACTTTCTTGTTTCACTGTTCTGCTTGCCACTTGAGCACGGGTTGTAAATGTTCTTCGTTTTAGGTACGTGTATAGACTTACTTTCTCTTTGGGGTTGTTAACAAAAAAGTATGAATTTTGATTCCGCATAAGCTGATATGACATCGCAGATATAACATATATCATTACTAAAACAAAATGCATTAAGAAATTTACATAGAGAAATGGCTAATGTGCCATAAGTAAAAGCAAAACTGGTGCAGTTTCAATGCACACTTACACATAGCACCTTACTTCAGGATAGAAAGCCAAATGTTCATAAAGGTTATGGCGAATTTCCGCATATGTTTATATTACTATTGTCCCCAGGCATGAAGAATAGAGATTTATCTTCACGTAGGAGATCGGGAAGTGTGTTCTTGGAGTATCATATTTAATTCATTTATAGATGTTGTGTAATTGCCACAATCGAGCACAACGTGCATGTCATTTTCTATGTCTGCTTTTTGACAGAATGTACATGTCGTGTTTTCTACGTATGTCCTGCTGACGAAGTTTCCATTTCGTTATTTTAGACATAGTTCCCATTGAACCTGTATTGAAATACTGTTTCATTGCGCTGTCCGTTTTCATGATTTCTTGCCATCAACAAAATAGGCGAAAAATAAGAATATACAAAAATTCAGTGAATTTACAGTATTTCGAACATATATAGTCCCTTTTTCTTACTTCTAAAAGTCCTTATACTCTCAAAATTCCAACAATATATGATTGGGCTTAATCTGTAAATATTGAGAGTTGCAGATAAGGGTGTTGCGAACAAAACCGAGCGCAAGAAAGTAGAATGTTATGCTGCTGATTCCTTTGACCTTCATAGTGTGCACCAAAGCAAAGTACAGCAATACATCTGCAAAACTCTGTGTACAACGGCATTTCAGGGTAGTTGGGTAAACCACCATGAAAAAGATGCCTTTTTTCAGCTTACTGCGGCTAATTCTCAGTCTTGCATAGGTAACTGTAAGATATCTTTTACTGGCATGATATAATTTATCTGGTATTATTGGTCGAGGAACTGTATGATCAACATGATTTTGAAGTCTGCCAGTGTGTTCAGTGTCTAGGGTTACGGTGCAGTAGGTCCCAAAGTCTGATTGTGCTAGGAAAGAAATGATTGTTAAGTGGGTAGTACTGGCTCTAAATTGCAGACTGTTATGTGATTGTCTCGTATTATATGAATTAGTATTTGGCTCTAAGGGGAAGTATTACGCAAATTTTCTACAGCTGGTTGAAGAATATATTTGTAGAATTGGCTCTGTTTACTCATTTCTCTGAGTTTAGCCAAGGTAGGAAGACTTGTTTCTTGGTACAATTTTACATTGATCTAGCCGAATGTTGTCTAACTTTTGGGTATCAGTCTGAACGCAGCCATCGTAAACCGTACTACCTTACTACATTCAAGTCGAGTAAAAGCTGTATAGTTTGTTTTTCGAGTTTCCCTGTGGAGGCGTTATTGTAGAGTGTTCATATTCATAACATATGTTATTTACCTCTGGTTAGAGTCTAGTTAAGGGGATAGTTCTATCAAACGTCGAATATCGTGTACCAGCACCTGGTGCTGGTTTACATTTTGTAACTGGTGATTTCATACAACAAGAGGAGTATGATTGCTTGCTTGATATTATTATTTTACTCACACAATACGTAGTTCATACATAAGTAGAAGCCAATCGGTGACCGAAAACCCAGGACGGACAGACAGACAGACGTGCACGTAGGTGACGACAATACCCTTGGGTAGGTCAGGGTCAGTTCTGTTTTACCAAACGACAAAGCTTCGGTGCAGCTGTAATGAGCAAAGATATCATGACAAGGCCATTTATCTTCAATGCAGCACTGCGACCTAAATATGTGACCCGGTGACCTAGTTTTCACTAAGTGTCTGAGGCATCCTCAGGACCAATTGTCATAAATAATTGATGAAGCTACATTCATTACATTTTTTTAGATATTGTGTGAACGCCGTTTTTTCTTTAATGCACTGCTGTGACCTAAATATGTGACCCAGTGACACACTGACCTACTTATCGATAGGCACCTGAAGCACCTTAATAGTCCCCTGTGATAAAAAAAAATGGTTTCTGTAAAAGTAGTATTTTCGGAGATATGGCGTTATCAAGGCATGGATGGACGGACGGACTGACACGTAGATGACAATACCCTTCCGACTTATAAGGCCGAGGGGTAGTATATATATATATATATATATATATATATATATATATATATATATATACAGTTGAAGTCCAATTAAGCTCAATGAATTCTACAAGTTGTCTAACCTTGGACTTGAAGTCAAAAGGACTGCAATGTATGCCTAGCTTTAGCAGATCTAAACTACACATCATCATCATCACAAAAACATTCAGTCTAATTTACATTTATTTCGACAGCTAAATTTGTTTACGCTTTAGATCTCTTCGCCTAAAGGCCTGTTCAGTCTTACCTGTTTTACTTAAACAGCTGAATAGCATCTTCAGTACACCAAACGCCCTCTCTATCGGAGTAAAGTAGAATACAAATAATCAAAATCCACATAGGAATTCAGTTTCCACGAAAAAAAGAAGTTCAGTTTCCTATACAATGTAGAAAAGTCATAAATCATGTATTGTCAATTAGGGAGCACTTAAATACCTGATTGGTGTCGGATGCTTATTTTTTTCTTAAACACTATCAGTACATTTTGTATGACTTTTTTTACCACATAAAGCTATCTCCCTCCGTTGCCTCCAACACATGTTGTAAAATCTGCTTTTACCTGGAAACTGTTGTGTTTGACACATTTAAATATCTCCTGGTCGCTGTTGCCCAGTTTCAACCATTATACCTGGAATTATATCTACTGTAACGTTTTACTTCTGCAAGAAGGAGTAAACCATTTTTTTCCTTTGTTATGAAAAACTACTTTTAGATACACAATTAATGTTCCTTATCGCTAATACCCCCAGACTGTTCCCGCGCGTATCTTGTTCCAAATTCATACCCAAGGATTTTATTTCATTTTCGATTTCAATCTTTACATTCTTCCGCATAATATGCAACCCAAAGTTCTTTTTCAATTTCTTCCTTGATGCAAACACTACATTTTCTGTCTTTTCCAGACCTTGAGAGAGTCTGTTAACTTCTAACGATATATTTGGATTTATACCTATAATTCATGCATGGGGTCAGGTCAATTTGTGACATCTTTCTGTGGGTTGGGGTTTCAGGGCAGTCATCCTGGGCCTGTAGCTTTGTGTTGCCTGGTCTATCTTGTTCCTTTCAAGTGAAGGGACGTAAATATTGTCGGAATACCTTTCTCAAAGCAAGTTTAAATTTAAATTTTGCTATTTATAGATACATTTGTGCATATACTAATTCACAAATTCTTCAAGTCTTGGCACAATAAGTTAGCGCATGTGATACAGTATGTATTTATATATTTGCCGATATTTCGCGTTGATACATTCTTCACATTCAAATGGGTTATCTTTACCAGATACAATATAAAGGAAAGCAACCGCCGTCACATTAATGAGCATGTCCGGCAATTTAAGGTTGCGAAGCGCGATTGAAGGCTACCCACTGATGATCCGTTTATAAAAGAAAAATATTTAGCTGTTGACGCCTATAACTTTCTAAATGTTGAATCGAACGTACTTATATGCTAATTCATTTGTAGGTTTAGACACAGACAGTCATTAGATCGGCTATGGAGTGCAGAGAGATTTTTTTTGGGGGGGGGGGGATTGATGGGTGAAGAGGAGATGCGACATTATTGCTTCTGTTTTTATAATAATCTTACTGGCTATTAACATGGAGTCTGTTTAGAGGAAGTAAATGTGAGTAGCCAATCTGCAGGCCATGAATGGATATGTGACAGGTTACCATTTTAAACACTGGCAACTAAATATGAATTATCTACCGGAAGAAACAGAGAATCTTACATGGTTGATAGTGAGTTACTATTTTCCTTAATGAGGGATCGCTTACGGTTTGAAAAATCACAAGCGGAGGGAGATGACAAGTGATTTACCCCACCAACAACGATCCCAAGTGACAGAAAAATAGTAACTCACCCTCCAGCAATGTAAGATTTTGTTTATTCTATCTTCAATTGAGTATTCATCACCAAAATATGCCCTAGGCGTACTATCAACGGCGACATGGTGTTTGCTATGTTTGATAGGGTTCGTCGCAATTATTCCACATCGCGCGTCACATAATACAAACCCTCCTCGCGCACATTTGATTTTGTCTAAATGGTAATGCACTACGTCACCGACGCAAGCGGATCGCAATTTACTTGTACGAATGCTTAGGCCATGTCATCTGCAGTGAGTTACTACTTATGAATTGTACTCTAGAAAATGACAATTCACCCCCAAACATACAATAAATAAAAAACATTGCTATCCACAATCAGTATAATATTTTAAAGGACTTGGCCTTCAATGATATATATGAATCTTAGCAATAGACGAGGCTCAAGTACAGGGCCCTTAGGAACTCCAACCTTAATAATGCCCTCATTACATGCTTCACTTTTTATTTTGTTACTTGCTGCTCCTAATTAAATAGACAATGCGTAAGCCAATTGAACAAGGAATTGGATATTCCTTTGCGTTCACGTTTGTAGAGAATGACGTTTGCCCAACACGATCAAATGCATTGCTTATGTCGACAGAATGATCCTAACCTCTTTTTGAGATCTATTGCTGCAGGTATTTCGTTGTAGAGGATTAAACTTTGCTGCACAGAAGAGTCCCCAAGTATAAAGCCAGATCGATTTACATAGAGGTAGCAAGATCACTCTGAAGATTTTAATAACATGTTTAAAAATTGCTTTTCAATAACGTCGTGTTCCAAACAACTGAACCGACACACAACACGGTCGCTAGTAAATGATATACAGTTGCCCCCCCCCCACCCCTTCTTCAACGAACAGGGATAACGTAAGCCCGTTTCAAGAACCTGGGGGAAATTCCAGGACCAAGGGGGCAGGTTGGTTCATTTCTTTACTGAATCACAAATGTATGCGGTTCAATCTCCCTTAAAAGTGTAGCATTAATACCGTCTTGACCGATGGCCTATGTCACATCTTAACTTCTCAAAATATCCAAAACATCTTCAAAATTAATTTAACAGGAGTTTAATAGGACTGCTGGTGTCGGAAACGCGCGAGCTCCGAAAGTTTTGATGCTAGTCTAAGAATGTTTAAAAATTCGGAAAAGCTATAGGTGATTTGTACATTGTCATGTAATGAAGCAGGAATAAGAGAAGACTGACTTTGATCCAAAAAATGACTCACAGTTCGACACCATGTTTTGTTTCTGTGTTTCGTACCTTTAATGAAACGCATTATTATTATGCTATATTCCTCAGTAATCATCACATGCGTTTGATATTCTTTTCGAAGATTGATATAGGCCTACACATTGCACAGCTTTACATCGTGATTCCTATATATGGTATTTTTTGATACACGCATAACTTTCCACTTTTTACAGCAGAGTGCAGAGTATCTAGCCGCCAGGCCACTCACTGGCGCTTTTACACACGAGTTTTATGTTACACAGTACATTTATAAATAAGGTAAAACAAATTTCATTAAGAGAATGCACTTTGGTATAAAATGTCAGATTCCACTTAAACTTGCAGTAACTTCAATAAAAAACATCGTCTATATATATACCTTACACCCATGGTTTGTGTCACTAGCTCAAACCTGGAGCCCCAGTGAACAGTATCGACACTGAGGGCACCCATGGAGCCGAACATGTATTTTGATAATTTGTATATAAAGTAGGATCACAAACATTGGACCAAGATTCATGTTGGGCAATAAAAGTCACTTTTATACAAACCCTTTCAAAATTAGGCATCATTGGCATGATTGACTTGCACAGAATGGCTAGTCGATTTGCAGACATGATCTCAAGAATGCAACGTCACCTTGCGTGGGGTAAATTTGGCAGGCAGATGAATAACAGGAACACCACCATAAAATGATGGTGTTTCTTTGCTGAATATTTGTGAAATGCCAGATGGATCAGTTCGTAACATGCTACACCAATCTAAAAAATTGTACCATCATAAAATAATATGAAGTAAATTAATACTATGGCTTTGAGTGAAGTAAAGTTAGAGTTGATCAATTAAATAGTATTCGGGCTTGCTGCACGTAACATGCAAAACCAATAAGCATGTATTGTTAACCAACTGGTTTTATGATATATATTATTAGTATGAATAGAAGACCTCCACGATATTTGGATCCCCTGTCCATACTTCCATTCCTGTCTCCCTTACCTGTGGTAAGTCTACTTGACTGTACAATGGTAGTACAGAAAACTGCCTTGCAGGGCCATAAAAGCAAAGTACCAGGTCTTGTCTCTGCTTAACGAAAGTAACAATAATCGTGTAAATATAATCAATGAAATTTCAAAGTAAAAATGAGTCATGTAAATATGATCAAACAATGAAATTTCATCCGAAAAGTAAAACTTGAGATTTCAAGAAGGTGTCTGCAAGGTCCATGCTGTTGAATTTTTCTTCCCGTTGGTACACATATATAAATCCCTATGCTCTGCTGACATACAGTCTGATTATATCCTGAAAAACCATCCCCCCTTACCCCGAGCAATTAGTCAAGGTCATCTGTATGATGCAAAATCGAACGTTCACACGAAACACACATTTGTAGCATATTTGATAACGTTCCCTCATTTTTCGTGGGTTCCTTTTTCTTATGTGCTTTATGACCTTGAAAAATAAGAAAAAGTCACACAATATAATACATTTTGCCATTGTCTTAATGCATATTTGGTGTACGTTTCGTACTTCCGTCTTAATTTATTATGTCATTAGCTCCGGAATGCTAGGCCATGGAGGGAATGCTAATGTGCATTCCCTCCATGGCCTAGAGAAAGCAACGGTCTTCCACATTATGCGATCTTGAACTTCTACAGGCGATTTATGTGTACAGTACCGATGGTATTGTTAGCTCGGCGACATGTGCTCAGCAGAACCCCCAAAAATTTAGTGTCTCAGTTTGCTTCAGACCTGAATTTACAATTCATGCAGGTATTTCCAGCCAAACCAACTTTGAACCAACACCGTTTTTTTTTGGTTTTACCAGATATTGCGTGGACTTTCCTCGGCTCTCAGTGCACAAACCCTGCACACATTTGAAGTCAGGCCAGCGGTGATTCAAAGTCGTTATGTAACACAGTTTGTGCGTATCTTTTCTCATGTCTTTGCATACAATACCTACAGGCATTAAAGTCCAGCCATCGTTGATTCAGAGCATTTTTTTTTGGGGGGGGGGGAGTTAAGATTTAAGCTTTTTTTTATATCATTAAAGTTTACTGCCAGGGACAGTTCATCGTTCTGGGGATCTGACGTGAAAGAAAGTTACCACGGTCGATAACTTACGCATCTGTTGTTGGTCGAAGGTCCTTAGAAACCTCAATTACCGGAACTGAAAGAAGACAATTGCTTTACTGCATGATGTTATAAACTTGCATGACAGTATGTATTATGGCAAAAGCCACGTTTTAAAACAGATGAAGTTACTATGTCAAGCTCCCTTTTTACAAATAATGGAATCTAATATGGCATCAATCGATGAAATTTAGTGATGGTATTGCGAATGAACAAGGAGATTGTTTACACCAATAGAGATAAATGTAAATTTATACTCGGGACCGTATTTCCTAGTGTGCTTGCAATAGGAGCTGTTACTCAATATTGGCGCGAGTAAATTTTGAAAAGCAAACAGAGTGGGAATATGAAGAGCCCTTCATTGAATTTTGGATCACTGGGAAAAGGCTACAAATTGAGGAACTTACGTTTTAATATATTCACCGGGTATTAGTTTAACGGGGTATTGTAAACAAACTTTTCTTTCTTTATTTTTTTCTTGAACTCATTCCAGCTAAATACGCTTAGAAGTAAGTTCTCGTTGTCTTTCAAATTCTCTATGGAGACTAAATTGCACGCATTGAACTAGACGCTGCATACTACCTGTGCCCAGCAACATTCTCTTTTAAATTGATAAACGGCCCTTCTTTTAAAATTCTTTCCAAATTTATTGATAATATGATTGCTATGTTTTGATAATAGGATTCTCTTTACTTTAATTAGACAGTCCTCTCGTCCGCTTTGTTTTCATGTTCGTATCAGATAAATCCCTTATCAATTGCAATAAGAGTACTTGAAAAGAACCAATTTAAAAACTGTACATATCAGAAAAAGATTTTTGCTGACAATATAAATGAAATGGTTGCTTCCGTCATGAAGGATTTTCAATTATAAAATGTGTTTTAATTTCTTGAGGCTAGCATTTTCTTTAGCGAGACCTAAAGTGTGTTTCAGTTCCACAAGTACCTTTTCTTTTTATATTGCGAGATGTAGCATATTGTGATTGAGGCCTAAAATGGTATTTGATCGTTGTGAATTGCGCCCACTACAATTGGCGTTAAACGTCCGCAAAACATCAGCCTAATGTTGGTATAATTGGGGAGAGTCAGAAAAGCAAGTAACGTGATTAGATATGCATTAAGGTTACTTTGTTCCGGCTCTCCACAAGACATAAGAGGCTGGTGCCACTACTTTGTTAGTTTCTTTATTTCCGTCCATCACACGAGTCCAGGCGAGACACTGCAGAGTTTGGGGCACCACGATGCCCAGAATGCATAAGCGTCTTTTGCGAGGAGCAGGACAGTCAAAAGGGTTTCCGGCCAAGATGTCTGGAACACCCGCATCTTTTCATTCGCATAGTTTCTACCACGATATTCACACAAAAGGTGAAGGAGACGATATCATGACATCCCAGGGCGTTGGTCTGTTTGAGCGGGAAATGTCTTCGACTGATTACAATATATTTTCTTTTTCTGTAGATAGCATAAGGATCCATTTTTTACGTCAATTTGTATCTGCACCGATGATCACGTACACGGGTATCTCACGTTTGGTTATCCATTTATGTGTAATGTTATGCGTGGCTCAGGTCTAAATTGAGATTTGTCAATTTGTATTGTTATATCTTAGATTGTCTCACAGATAATCAGACCTTAATCAGCAGACCTATTCCTCTGCTTAAAACCACAAGATGTCATAAGACTCGAGGGGCATAGGCATAATGCACGATTATATATAGATTGTCGTTTTGGCAATGTCGTCATAAATTTGGGCATTGGCACACAAAAAGCCGTAAAGCTGATCACTAACACTCCGCTACTAAACTGCATTGCGACCTCATTGTAAGGTTCAGAAATGGATTTGGTTGTATGACGGTCCTAATGGACACACACGTATTTATCTGGTATCTGACTTCTAGGAAACCTTATGATTTCATACGATTTTCCACCAAACAAGCAGTATTTTGTCATGTGTACGTACATTTTATAAATCGAGTTTAGGTGGACATTTTGTTTCCCGTGATACTACGATACTACCGCAGTGTCAGGTTCAGGAATGGATTTGGTTGTATGATGGTCCTAATGGACACACGTATTGATCTGGTAGATGACTTCAAGGAAACATGATTCCATCCGATTTTCACCGAACAAGCAGTTCTTTGTCATGTGCACATAGATTTAATTAATCGAATTTAGGTGGACATTTTTTTTCCCGTGATACTACGAAGACCCCAAATACCCCCGTAATATGGCTCACCGTAGCCAGCCACATTCCTCATGCTAATTTAAAGTGTCGTCCAAATGTATCTTTCTCCTCAATTCGTACTTATTCCAAACTATTTGTTTCATTCTTCATTGCTGTCTGCTCTTTGTTTTCTTGAAACTGTCCTATCGCAAAATTGCTTCAGTTAAAGTCTCTGGTGACACTTGCAGATACAGAAATTTCCAACGGGGCTGGCAAAATGCGATAAAATTGGGATTTAAATTAATGTTTTCGGGAGCGTTACCAGGGTTTTTTTCCCCAGTAGTTTCCTTAGCGAAAACGCGAGGTAAATGTGCGAATTCATATACAGGTGTATGTATGCTTTTGGGGCAGCACAGAACACTCTCTCATATATAATGGATTAATGTACCTTATATTAGATTTGCTTGAAATGTATTTAAAAAGTAGTGCTTTGAGGTGTGTGTCCATTGTCATTTTCGCGTCAAAATCCAAAAATTACGTGCACATAACAGGTAAACTAAAGACTTCTATATCTATCCCTTATTCAATTTCATGACTTTCCTCTAAACATGTGTATTTAGAGCTACCAAATTGGTATCAAAGGTTTTAATCAAGCTTCTATGTGGAAGACAATTCAACAAATCAAATTTTCCCGGATGCCTAACTCTAACCAAGAAATCGGCTATATCTTTTCCCCGGGAAAAGTTTTGATCATATAGACCTTTATACATTATGTGAAATATGGTGAAGAGTTATGCTTGGAAGGCCTCCAGCGTTTAGAGCTGAGAGCACGCCGACAAAGTTGTTGATTTCCTGGAATGAATTTAGGATTACTGCAACGGCAATCAATAGCAATTGACAAATAGTTTCAGAACTCATATGATGTGAACGCACATTACAGAGACACCTGTATCTCTGTTGTGTGTAGACATAACTAAGACGATAGACAGGCACAGGTTAGCCGATGGCAAAAAATAATGATAGAAATATATCAGGACAAACGGAAAACGTTTTGAAGAAAAAAGCAGTTATAAAAAAGGAGTAAGGATTGATCAAGCGTTAGCCCTAGAAGCGCTGTTTCTCCAAACGACCGCTTTGAGCCTTGCGGCATTCCTGCTCAGACAGAGTACCTTGTAGTAACAAAATCCAATTTGCAGCAATAAACAAATAAAATTGGCATCACTGTCTGTTTCTGTGCGTGCCATCTTCGTCATTTTTACATGGTTAGCATGCAGAGCAACACATGTTTTTTTCATCCTCTGGTTGGGTTTCAGTCAGGGAATACCACTATATGTCATGATAGTAATCGCCTTTCATCATTGAATATTTTAAGTAAAATAACGGGGAGCACCTACAGACATTGGCCAGTTCTGAGATGCTTTTACATAATTTTGCATGGAATCGTTATTGCCAGAGCAGGGTCAAGCTCTATGTCCGATAAAATACTCTCTTTGGATGCTGTGCTGATCTGTGGCAATACAACAACAGGCAAGCTTGAAACGCATGCGCTTATGACGCAAAAAAGGCAAAGCGTCACGTGCGTACCAGAACTGTATCTGGAAGTAAAGATTGTGATCATCATTGTCCATGCAAAGGACAGTTCGATTTAAACCTCCCATAAATTGGTACCAACTCCTTTTTCACAAACAAACACAACCCAAGCCGCATGCCCCGACTAATCGTTAAACGTTTGTTGCCAATTTTGCATGTTAAATTGCAGTTTGGTGGATCCCCTTGTCTGGTTCCTATGACGGACCTTTTGCCTAAGCGCAGAGGCTGGATTAGCACCGCGCCGCAACCAAGGAAAACATACCAAGGGACTGTGTGGATTTGGCTATAAACTGATTTTTTTTTGTCCAGATTTAATAATTACGTTTGTGGGCAAACTTTAAGGAGTTCTGTTTCTGAAAGTTTGGAATGTGCTTTAATGTACAAGTCTCTGGCTTGCGTGCAGAATTCAAACCATCTAGATGCCCAAATCTCTGGTTGTGCTCTTTTCAAGGACTACTCAAATGGTTTATAATCTACAATGCAAGCCACAAAATCACCTTAAAGCTGAGTATAAGCTCAACACACACAATTAAAAATGTCAGCGACCGCGCAACTCTTGTTGATATTGTGATGCACAAATAGTGGAAATATAGTGAATATATTTGATATTAGGGAGGAGTACAACGGGTAATGCTATTCAAACAGAAGCAAGTCGAACTTTTGGATTTACGTAGACTATTTACAAGAACATTATGACACAAACCATGTTTTCACCAGCATATGCACATTTCAAAGACCAGACGCTTTTTGAGATGACGGAGCAGACTAAGCCATGGATGAGACCCTCGATGTGTAGGTGGGGTAATACTCTATAGGTTATGGTGTTATAGGGAGACTGACATAATCCAGAGAACAAGTGCTCTGGTTTTAGACACAGGGTGTTCAGTTTCTTCTGTAACTCTTAACTTGTTTGCGCACTTGTAGTATCCCGTGGTCTAAAAAACATACTGTGTTTCGGTGCACCGCTGTATTTTCCAAAAATAATGCTAAGAGTATTAATATCCTATTCTGAACATTACTATTGAACATTTCGGAGGCGTTTTAGAATTATATCGATTGGAACAGGCTTCGCGACGGTTTAGATAATTTGTTAACAGGCATATCAAGTAAGAAGGGCTTCAGGTATTGGTATATATGTTGTGCCGTTGATCTTCGAATGACAAATTAGCATCCCTTATTTCATCCAAGTCACGTCACAACAGTTATGAAGCATTAACACCAGTGCGTTGAGTTTGACGGCCTCATAATACCCGATTGCAGCGTTGTATGTGTTTTGAAACATAATACATGTGAAGGAACCGCAGCCATCTGCCCCCATTAAGAGTATAGCTTCCTTATATATATATATATATATATATATATATATATATATATATATATATATATATATATATATATATATATATATATGTATGTATATTATATATACATTATATATATATATATATATATATATATATATATATATATATATATATATATATATATATATATATATATATATATATGTGGTTGTGTGTGAGTGTGTGTGTGTGTGTGTGTTCTTTACTACTTTAGAAAGAATAATCTTACACATTGAGCTAACAGATACTCTGAGCTTATTTTATAAAAAGACACGTTGCTGCTGCCAGCCAAGCTAAGCTAACGCTGGCTTCTTGGTTTCCTGGCTTTGCGTCACTTTACACCAGCTACGGAAATTACCACTGCCATATGCATATAAATAGCCCGGACTTTCATGTAAGACAAACTGATATTTTGACAAAAACGAAATGAAGCTGTAATGCTGGGTAGATTATATCCGATCGCGTGTACATATCGCTTTGAGGTCTCGTAACTGCCACAAAACGTCCATTAGTCCCTGAAAAATTGGTCACCTGGCAAAGAGAGGCTGGTGTGCTATCGACCGGCTATTGTGCAATTTATTAATTCTTTCTCTGATTCCGACACCTGACATTTCTCGGATAAATTATGGTCCGGCCGAGCTCTGGTCTTGTTACTGATATCACAATGAACGTTTGCTTTGGTCCACAAGAGAGAATATCATATGACCGACAGAATATTTTATTTTTTGAAGTAGAAAGGAACAGGCAAACAAAACACATTTTAATCTTACTCCTGTAACCACGTTTTGTCATTTGTATTTATTTTTGTTAGACGGATGTCCCATGCTGCTTGGAACTCACACTATGAGGATATGTGCTTTGTAAATTGAAATATTAAAGACCCATTAGACCGTACCTTACTATGATGCACAACAGTTTGGCAAAAATACTGACCTAGGTTTTTAGCCTCCTCTGGATAAACAAGCCGGATATTGAGCAACAAGTAGGGACATGATCTAATTTCAAAAAACCATAATCGGAAGTTCTTAAAGGGAACATTCCAACCAAATCGAGAGACGGAAAGATTTTGCCGTCCCTTTTTTATATATTTTTCTTTTTGTTGTTTGTTTTTTGCCTTTTTTTTTTTTTTGTTCTGAGGGAGGTCAATGAGCTTCCATCATGTAATAAGCCTTATATATCTTTCTGCTACAGCCGCAAATTCATTTGGTTTCATCTTATGTCATTTATCACAATTTCTCTATCAACACAGTATTTAAAGACAAATCTTTGAAACAATTGACAAGGGATCGATCTCCTTTATATATTGCCTTTTGCAGACGGAAGACTGGCAGAAAAAAACGGCATGCTTGCATCAAGTAAGAGCACACTTAAGTTACCGCTTATATAAAAACTCGACAGTACTTTTGTACCTGTATCCACTATCGGGACAACCTTCTCCATTGAGCTTCGTCTTTCACGCAGCCGGGCGCTTGGCCTCAGCCTATTGTCGATCCTTATCCCATTGCCTCAGGGCGACTCCTACGTCTGATACCCAATACTATATCTGGGGCCTACAACTAGTCACTGTTTGTCGTCATATTTACATTTTCAGGTAATTCTTACTCTGGAAAAGTCCCACCATATATTGAACATTACATTCATTCGACAAATTAACCTTCCTTTAACACTAATCACACATATATTTTGGACGCTACTTCTTAAAAATGTCCAATCGACTTGGCTGCCATTGTGAAAATAGTGAGTTGCGCACCCAATGCCAATGGTTTTTAAATGAGCATTGGGACGATCTTGCCGAGTGGGGGTGGGAAGACGGTTATAATATATGAAACCAAAAGTATATATTTTGCAATTATTTCATAGCATCATTAGTGATATATATGCTGTGGCCGCGATTCACTTTGATATCCAGATCAAGTGTACTTTTGTGAGACTGTCCCGCAATAAATGCATGAATTGTGTAATGTTCAAAATGGCGCTCGAGTGTGCCGTGACGCATTTGGATTTGTAACTAACGATGATAACTGCTTCAGACACAACCAAGCGGGCAGATTAAAGTTAAGATAGTGAGTCATGTTTCAAAAGTACTTTAGCGACCGTTTGCCCTGGTAACTATGAGAAGGACACATTGAACCACGATGAGAACACATGACCACAATTCACAGGTGGGGACTGAGGTTGGTAATTGCAAGTACTACTGTACCATGATTATAACATACTTCCAGGCAGAACCTGCCATTATAAATCAAAGAGAGTGAATGTGAGAACATTTTCAAAAATAAGATGAAATCATTCTGGATGCACGAGATGGGATTACTGGGGAGGGACCGCTTTCATCCTTTATATATTTATGGTTTCAGTATCTAAGGGTTATCAGGGACCTGCAATTTATATATATATATATATATATATATATATATATATCCAGGTCCATGGAGTTATAAAAATGACGACTTTGGTGCTTATATTTACTTATATATCAATTTATTGGAAATTTAGACCAATCTTTTAATTCATAAATAATTAAAGCATATCAGCTACAAACCTGTTCAGAGCAACTTATATTTTTTTCTGATTTCATGCTTGCATTTGTGCTAATTGCATGTTGTGGTCCACCATGGAAATAAGCCAAAGAAAGATTCCCTCAGCATTTAATACTCCCATTTCATGCATCATAGTTTCGTGTGCTTTCAGCAATATTATTGCACCATCCTCGCATCTGTGCATAAAATTTTACCAATCAACATTCAGTGATAAAAGTTAAGTATACTCAGGCCTAGTGATCTTATTCATTTATTTTTTCTTATTGCTTTTGTAGAGAAAACACACAACTTACTAATTGCGGGATAATTTATCTGTTAATCTTCCCCAAATTAATAAACATAATATGTGTTCAAAAGTGAAGAAAGGAAATCTGTAGCAAATAAGACTCTTGACATGAAAAAATCTGTAGGTCATATAAAAGGGAAATGCCAGACAGAAAGAAAAAATTCTTGACAAAACAGGATGTCAAGTGTCAACAAACAAACAAGATTTGGTCATGTAGTGAGAAACTCTAGATAGTTTTAATACACTTTTTCTGACAACTTTGTTTCAATTATATACAGGTCGATGACTGTGATGGCAAAGGGTCACCATGTAATAGTACAAAAGTGTTATATCTGACACGAGTGTAAACAACAAATCCTGGTGATGTACGTATACCTGTAATTGACTGCTGATGACCATGGCCTGTTGTATGTCTGCTCCTTGTCAAGTATGATAAGTACGTTATTATTGCTACTAATTTGCATGTCAACTTCACTGATAGGGCGACATACTACTCCAAGATTCTAGCTTTAGTAGCGTTTAAGTGCTTCGCTTTTGATCGAATCTATGACGGACAAACCTATGATGTCAGCCTAGTTTTCAGTGTCCCTACCCTAATTATTTTACGTGACAACGTTACTTGCCTTACAATTTTGTTGATGTGATCACAGCGTACTAAACCACATTGCAACGTCACGTCTATGCATTTGTGTTGATCAGTTTCTTTTTAAGGTTATCATTGTGTCAATTGAAAGTACTGTGGCAATTTCAAGATTCGGTTAAAGTTTAGAATTAACCATCTCTGCAGTAACTTTATTTGGGGCGGGGGGGGGTACTATTGGAACATTTCGTTGCCAGCACATGGTTTCATTTTGGATGGAACAAGATCGATCTTACCACTGATACATATAGGATTATTGGAAGGAAGAGAGGTTTAGGTATGGAACCTTATCGCAATATCTGTTAAGCTGAGAACACGATATTGGATTGGTACGGAGTCCTGTTTGTGTAGCTCATAGCCAGTTGACTAGAATGCGCTAGCTTTAAGGACGAGGCTTCCCATATTCATGTTTGCAAAGTCCCGGATATTATGCCAATTCCCAATCTATCAGTAGCTAAAAGTGACCTGCAAATTTTTCATCCGTATAATTTAGTCTGCAAACAAAAAGATTTTTGAAAACATACGTAAGCAACTGTAGGAAAAGGCAAAACAAACCCATGACCGTACAGCCCATTTCTGACTTGTTGAAACAGATTTTAGATGCCTGCTATATGCCACCTTTCATTAACCGCCTAACAGCTAGGTTATAGACGAGGTTGGGTGTGGGCTGATATGTCCATTGTATGATTGTGCTTCGATGAAAGCCAAAATTTTACAAGCAAAGTAAGTAAAATTAAATATTTGGCTGAAAATAACTATTATAATTTTAGTCCGGGGTCCCGGATAGTCCGAATGTTATTCCCTATTATACAAATAATGCAGGGGAGCCCATGTGTTATTTAAGGTTATTAGTCGGAGGAGATCAATAACCGACCAGGCGTCAGCCGAGTGTGCGATTTATCACCGAGGACTGATGACCTTTAATAACACATGGACTCCCTTGCATCATTTGCTTTATAATATAAGCAACCATAAAGTAGACCCATAACAGAAAAATCGAACAATTATTTTGACCTCAGTAAAACAACAAATTATAGAACCATCAGAAAAAGGTCTGAAATAGCAGATAATAACAGGTATAGAACCATGCCCAATTGTCGGACACGCCCAATTCTCGGAAATCTACGATAATTTTGCAATTCAATTTCAAGATGTATAAAAAACATATTACTTCAATAAGCACAGAGAGACTGATGTGAGATCAAAGACAATTTGACCATTTTTTGGAAATTTGCAATTTTTTGGACACAATGTTAGCTTTTAACTTGAAAATATCTATTTTAGTCGGCAAGTGTTATTCAACACCTATGCCACGAAGTTTGCAAAAACAAAGTTGTACATCAAGGACTAAAGAAACAAAAACAACTGGATGGTGAACAAAAATAACGTGGAACAAAATCTCTTCCTATGTCGGACATTTGGGCACTCCGGACTTTCAGCTCATGACAAGATTTTTTCGATCAGGTCCTTTAAAATGTATGCGCGTTTGCAATCCAAAGGGTGTAATTTGACAAGGAACACACGCCAACAATCCAGTCTTTGGTCTTCTCAGCGGCACTGCCAAAAACATCAGTAACTGCAATTGAGTTTCCAGTGTGGCAATGAACACAACCTAGAGCTTAGCTATCCGACGGTTGCGCACCCCAGTACACAGGTTAGGCCTACAAGCCTCCTTGCACTTTGTTAAGTTAACAGTAACAATAGAAATAAAAACAGTTGTAGGCCTTTTAAAATAGGTTAAATTCTTAATGATTCATCATGACAGGTACATGATAGGCATGTTCATATTAATTCTTGAAATTGAAAACAATACAAACTGCGCGTCACTTGCGCTGTGCCAGTAATGCAAAAAGGCCATTGCTTGCCACACCAACGAACGGTAAGAAGGAAGTTCTAGCATGTTTTTTTAACCATGAGCACCACGTGTCATCGATCTTTAACACAGGGCTTGAAAAGACCCAATGGTCAATCACAGCTCGTCCTTTAATTAAATTATAATAAACTTATATTATAATATATGAATAATGATGGCGAGCCCATATGTTATTGATCTCCGAGGACTGATGACTTTCAAAAGCACATGGGTTCCCCTGCATCATTTGCTTTATAAAATGAGCAACCATATAGGAGATCTATGACAGGAAAAATGAACAATGATAGATAAGTAAAATAATACATTTTAATATCATCTGAAAAAGGATAAGGGCTGGAGTAGCAACTAATGACAGGTACTAGTTAGGCCTACAGACCTCCTTGCACTTTAAAGTTAACGGTAACAATAGAAATAAATACACTTGTAGGCCTTTTATAATAGGTTAAACACAAAATGATTGCCATTGCTTAGCACGCCACCTAACAAAAGAAAAGGAAATCTCTAGCATTTTATTGATTATGAGCACTATGTGTCATAAATCATTGACACATGCCCTGAAAATATCCAACAGCCAATCAGTACTCATCTTTTAATCTAATAATAATAAACACATATCATAATTCACAATTAAGTCGTACAAAATACCCACAGAAGCAATTTGACACCATATCAGAAGCAGCCCCCTCCCCCCCCCCCACTTTTTTTTTTATCTTGCATGTTGAGCATTGAGTAGTCCAGGTATATTTTTATTTCTGGAAATATCCCCTATCGTGTTATTAAAGGACAGATAAGGAACGGCATGACATACTCCTTGGAGAGTAAGCAGAGTCTGCCATGATCATTTTCTTTTTTCCTCTCCTTACCGTCATTTAAAGGTTACTAAAGCTTTTGCTATCATAATCATCACACTGTCAACTGCTCTTTACCTGTAGAAGTACCTGACTAATCATGAATGCACTGTCAACTTTTTCAAACCTCCGGCAGCAGTACTTGACTCTTCATTATTACACTGTCAGCTGCTTCGCTCTTCCTGCAGCAGTACTTGGCTCCTCATTATTAGACTGCCAGCTGCTTCTCTCTTCCTGCAGAAATACCTGACTCCTCATCATTACATTGTCAGCTGCTTCGCTCTTCCTGCAGCAGTACTGGACTTCTCATTACTAAGTTGTCTGCTGCTTCTCTTTTCCTGCAGAAATACCTGACTCCTCATCATTGCACTGTCAGCTGCTTCGCTTTTCCTGCAGAAATACCGGACTCCTCATTATTACACTGTGAGCTGTTTCTCTTTTCCTTCAGCAGTACCTGATTCCTCATTAGTACACTGTCACCTGCCTCGCTCTTCCGGCAGTAGTACTTGACTCCTCCTTATAACACTGTCAGCTGCTTCTCTTTCCCTGCAGAAATACCTGACTCCTCATCATTGCACTGTCAGCTACCTCGCTCTTCCTGCAGAAATACTGGACTGCTCATTATTACACTGTCAGTTGCTTCTCTTTTCCTGCAGCAGTACTTGACTCCTCATTATTACACTGTTAGCTGCTTCTCTTTTCCTGCAGAAATACCTGACTCCTCATTATTACACTGTCAGCTGCTTCGCTGTTCCTGCAGCAGTACCTGACTCTTCGTCATTACACTGTCAGATGCATCGCTCTTCCTGCAGTACTTGACTCCTCATTATTACACTGTCAGCTGCTTCGCTCTATCTGCAGCTTTACCTGTCACCTTTCTGTCTTCACATCTATTATCTTCTGCCTTGTCTTCTACCTGGAGTAACTATCGTTAAGGCTTATAATGCTTCATGATTTATGTTTTAATTGGTAATGATCTATCTATAAATGTCCATGATTGTATGGTTATTTTTGGGATTCTTCTTAACTAGCATAACACAATGTGATGAATATGCTTGAAATGTGATGGGGACATACCTTGGATGAGTCGGCATCAAGCTTGTCGAATGTGCATGCGTATGTGATTACCACAACAATACTATGCATGGCCATGTTGTCACCCCAGCGATACTATGCATGCATATAAAGCTACTACAGCAATATCTGGTTACCGGACTGATAATATGCATGTGTGCGTGGTTTCTTTCCAAATTCGGCGACTGGATCCTCTTGAAACTTCTTCGGAGTGTATCTTGGGTAAATCTCTAAGATGTTGTTAAAAAGGCCATGCTTTTGTAACATTTTTCAAATGTACTTTTCATTTTCCTAAATGTTAAAAAACATTTTCCCTAAACATTACAGGGCCATTGCTTCAAAAATAAAACGAATACACATAGTGTCCGTTGTTCTCAGCTTTGTTATATGGGTGACTTTGGTCTGGTTCCAAAATTCACAACTATAGTGAACAGGATGATGAATGTTTGAAACATTGACTGGCCTCCAATCTGGAATTTTAGACGTATTCTGAAGTATTGTGTGCTAATTTATCTGATAAGGCCAGTAATTAACCCCAGATGTGCATGCTGGCACTTTGATTTTATCTGGACGAGAAAGTAGTTTTCTTTGTTTTCACTGTGGGAGGGACTATTTTAATCAGTTAGTGTTTACAATTGTTATTAATATCTGCTAACAGGTTCACAAAAGAAGCCTTCACTTGCTGGACAGTGCTTCAAGGTAGCTGTTTTCAGCATGAGGATATTTGTGTAACAACACAAGAATCATTTGGGCAATATAGGGTATGGTGATGCTCCTCTCCTACAATTAGTTTGAAACTGCGTCTGGGTGAGCTTGACATTACCTCAGCGAAGAAGACAGCATGATTCGATTGGAAATGCCATTTTAGAGTGGTAACGTGGAACAGTTTGACCTGATACTTATTATAGGCGAGCGGCCAGAGACCCGTTTTGCAGAATTTAATTAGCCCGCCGTACAGAAAGCTACAATATGATTTTTATATATCTTTACGGTCCCCTAAAATTATTTTGCCCTGTTGTCCTCGTAGACAGGTAATAAATGCTACAATGTGAAACTTGAAATGTAAAAATCAGGCTTAATTATAGGTAGGACCATTTCATTCAAAGTCGTCAAAAATGTTGAAAAGGCAACGAGTACCATGTGCTCTTCTTTTACCTCAGTATCTTATCATTATTTACATACAAAGTCTATCTTCCTCTTTTCTTATGACTTAAATTGCACATTATGATAGCATATGCCATACTATTTAGCACAGCATAGCCACAAGGGAATGAATGGACAGAATAAGCCGTCACCGAGGGAATAGATGGCGGGGTATGCCATTGGCATGCATATATGTGATCAATCACGTACATACCCTTGTGTGACCTTCCACTCTCATCCGCCATGGGGGGGGGGGGGGGCAAAAATCTTTAAAATATCATTTTCTGTAAAAATCGCTTAACCGCTTGGTTTGAAATTGCGAGGGGACACCTCCGGGGATTCGTAAATCTGAATTATTCAGCGGGTGGTACTGCTTTTTTCTTTTTCTTCTTTTTACATTTTTTTTTTTTTTTTTTTTTTTTTTTGCAATTTTCTACTTCTCCAGAAGTGCCCCTAAAATTGTTCTGAAACTTGGTGGAATTCTACCTCCTGGAAGGGAGAAGCAAAATTGTTGACTAGGTGGTGATGCTGTCGACCCTATACAAAATTTTCAATCTGAGTTTTTTATCAGTTAATGCATGCATTACTGTTGGTTACAGTCTAGGTCAGTGGGAATTACAATGGTTGTTTACATTGTCGACTTCTACGAAAACATCACTAGCTTTTAGATTTTTATAATATTCCCCCCCCCCCCCTTTTTTTTTTTTAATGGCAAAATCATAAAATATCTTTTCCTGTTTAAAGTGCACTGCTAGCTGCCTCAAAATTGCGTTGAAAGAATTTTGAGTACCCCTAGACCAGGGTAGGACTTTGAAGGTCAGCCGAGAACAGGCTCATCACTTTTCTTTCAGCTCCGCTAACTTGTCAATCAGCTGCTTTTATAGGATGGTCCGTCAACCGTCCGTCCTCAATTCATATTTTCGACTTGTCATAAATCGTGCACTTCCAACGTGGCTAGGATGCACTTTGATCGGTTTCAACCACATTTGTTTAAAGGGTCATGCTCCAGTGATTATTTAGATTTTTAAAAAATTTTATTTTAAAAAATTCTTTAAAAATCATCTACTCTGAAACTGCTTTGCCAATTGCTTCGAAATTGGATAGCACACTTCTGGGGACCCTTTTAATTAGTTGTACTAGTGGCAATGCGTTTTTACACTTTTTAAACGGATTTTTGTGTGGTTTTGATATTTCCAACTTCTTCGAAGCAGTCATTTAAATTGTTCAGAAGTCTACTGGAAATATACCTTGTGGAAGGGTCAAACACAGTTGTCCACTAGGTGGTCATGTTCTTTATTCCTGATTTTGAACTTTTTTTTAATATCGATACTTTTCAGTTTATTTATACATTCCTTTTGACTATTATGTTTGTCAATGGTAATTACAAAAGGAATTCATATTTTTGGCTTCTCCAAAACCTTCAGCTAGATTCACTTACAACCTGGTGGGGATATACCTTGGGAGGTTTCTTCCATGTTTGATGATTACGCTCCAGGAATTTTTATCTTGTTTACATATTTTGCTCCTTTTTGGCATATTTTTACGGAAACCGTGTCACCAATTGCTTGCATGCTTCGAAGCTGCATAGGGACACTTCTAATGATCCCTTCACCTTTATTTACTCACCAGGTGATGCTATGATTCTGTTCCTACTACTTTTAAAAATTATTTTAAGCTCAGTTGGCTTGTCATTCAGCTGAGCTTATCTTATGGTTTTCCATCCGTTGTCCGTGCGTCGTCCCTCAACATTTCCATTTTCGACTTCTTCTAAAATAAAACGTCGGCCAGATCCACTTAAAACGTAGTAGAGATGTGCCTTGGGTGGGTCTCTACCATGTTTTACGCTCCAGTGATTTTTTATATTTTTAATGATAGTTATCTTTGTTCCCTTGGGCGGACAAATCTTTTAAAATCTTCTACTTTAAAACTGCTCACCTAAGTGCCTTCATATCAGACAGGAACACTCCTAGGGACTCCTTGTTCCTAATTTGTTCCGCGGATGGCGCTGTGATTTTTTTCCTATTTTTCAATTATTTTTAGCGTGTTTACAGCTTTTTTTGACTTCTTCTCTAGACCCGTCACTCGGATAAAGGTGAAACTTTCAGGATAAGTTCCTTGTAGAAGGGTCAAAAATAGGTGTTCACAAGGTGGCATTGCTGTGGATCTTAACGATTTTTTTTCAATTCGGATACTTATCGGTTAATGCAGCTTTCTTTTTTTATTACTACGTACTACTTTGTGGATTTTTTACTAGTGGAAGGGTCAAACAAAGTTGTTCACTATATGGCACTGCTCTGGATTCCTAATTTTTTTTACGATTTTGTTTAAATTCGGGTACTTATCAATGAATGCACATTTCCTATGTAAGTCAAGGGGCATTGTAATGCTAATTCTTAATATCGACCTCTCCTCCGCAACCTTTATCCAGATTGACCTCAAATTTGGTGGCAATGTAAATTGGGTGGGTCTCTACCAGGTTTGTTCAAATGGTTGTACTGCAGTGATTTTTTGATTTTTATATAAATTTGTCTTTGGGGTGGGGGGCAAATCTTAAAAAGCTTCTCCAACACCGCTCACCCAATTGCTATGATATCCCACAGGGAGACTCCTTGAGACTCCTAGTCCTTAATTTGTTCATCGGGTGGCGCTGCAATTATATTTTTTATTTTTAATAATTTTTTTGTCTGTGTTTTTGCTATTTTTTCTCTTTCTCCAGAACCATCAATCAGATTCAGCTGCAAATCGTAATAAATCTTCTTGTCTAAAACTGCTCTCCCGATTGCTTTGATTTCAGACAGGGACACTCCTGGAGACACATACATCTTAATTTGTTCAGTACCACCTGATATTTGGTATAATCTTAAAAAAATCTCCTCTGAAATCACTTGGCCAATTGCTTAGAATCGGACACTTCTGGGTACCCCTAGATCCTAATTTGTTTAGGGGGTGGAGGTCTGATTTGAAAAAAAAAAAAAACGAACAACTTTTTGAAATGAGTTATGTGTGTTTTTGCTATTTTGGACATTTCCTCCAAGCCGTCATTCAGATCATGCTGAAACTTTGTGGAAATGTTCCTTGTGGTAGGGTCAAAGAAACGTGTACACTAGGTGGCATTGACCACTAGAGTTTGTTCATGAATGTCCATCTGAGCACAGGACTATCAAAACCGCCACTCATATTAAGCTGCAAATCTTTTAAAAATTTCCCCAAATCCGCTCCCCCGATTGTTTTGATATCACACGGGGACACTCGTAGGGACTCCTAGTTCTTACTTTGTTCAGCACCACCTGATTTTTTTAAGCAAAATCTCCAAAAAAATCGCTAAAATCACTTGGCCAATTGCTTCGAAATGCATGGGAACACTCTGGGTAACCCTAGAACTTAATTTGTTCAGGAGGTGGCACTCTTACTTTTTGTTTTTGTGTGTGTGTGTGTGTTTTTTCGCAGTTTTCGACATCTTCTCCAAACCGTCATTCAGATCATACTGAAACTTCGTGGAAATGTTACTTGTGGAAGGGTCAAAGAAAGCTTTTAATTAAGTGGCATTGATGACTCTTGTTTGTTCATGAAGGGTCAGCTAAGCACAGGACTGTCACAGTCCTCTTGTTTTGTAGTTGTGTGCGTTTTCATTTTTTCGACTTTTTGCTTCCAAACCATATCTTAGATTATCTGAACTCATTACGGATGTACCTGTTCCTAATACCAACCAAATTGGTCACTACATGATGCTGTTGTCAGTTTAATGATTTTCAAGAAATTATCGAAATTAGAAAAAAAATGGAATGGGTGTGTGAACATATTACCATTGTTACACTAGGGATCGCAGGGAATCCTACAAGAGTGGTGACTGTAATATAAAATCACTATATTATTATCAATAAAGCTCTAAAATGAGGTTTCATGGCTTCAATACAGTACAATATACAGAAAATGTGAAATCGTGAGAGTAAATATATATTTGTCTGTATGCTTCGTTTTCTTCCCCTTAAAACAACAAGAGGTAAGGAAAACATGCCGAAATATTATCTCCAGAAGCTAAAGTTAAATTTAGGACATGTTGTATATTTCTGTACAGTGGGATTATTAAACTCCTAAAATATAGCACTTTTTGGGACTTGGCCGCTCGTCTATTATCCACAGTGCAAGCTATGGTGGCGTGCTGATTATGATCCAGTAACACTTGTACCTTGTTTCTTGTACCTTGTTCTGCTTGCATGAGTTTGGTCGTGTTAAAGGGTGATCCGATAGTGTGTAGGTGCATACCAGCCACTATTATAGGTAGATTTCAGAAAGCTGCCAGCCAGGTGTGTCAAGTGTTGGTCGTGCTCCTAGCTATTCAGCTTCACTTCAATTTAAGATTCATAGTAGTCTCAGTCCTGTACAGGAAGATTTCAGTATTTGGTGTATAGTCAAATACATGTACGATATTTTTGGAATTAACCTTGCTTCTCTTGTCTGGTGGTATACCAGTATAAGTATATCAATCCTGACAATGGAATTGATCAGAATTCCTTGTTATCGTTCTTGTGGTGTCTACTGTGAAAAGGTTTTCAGTTTGTTACCGTCCAACATGGGGCCTGTATGGAAATATCTCTTTATGGGTGTATTATGGCCCGTTAGTGCACAAACACAAAGTTATATGTGTTGTTTTCATATGATTTATTTTCCCATGTCTCCAATGGATTGGTTGTTGTATTTGTGCTTACTAGGGCACAGAGACCATGTAAGAGACACCGTAGGGTTCATATGGCTCAGTGTCTTCTTTAATAAATGGTGGCAAGGTAGTGAACAACTGATTGTCAATATTTGGTTTAATCTTTTACTAAATATAAAAGAAAAGAATGCTGTTTTTCAAGGTTGAGTATTGTATTTATCACTCATCAATCTAGTAGTAGCCATACACCATAGGTCTAATTTACCAATGCAATACCAAAAACAAGATATTGCAAACAAAACAATTTGAATTTAGAATCTCTCCCTCGTTTATGTCATAATCATTAACCTTGGCAAGAGGTTAAATATATTTTATTTTTCCAGGTGAAGTCTATTCGGGACTATATGATCCAAAAGACTTTTTCTCTGCAATGTTACCCTGTGTGGAGACACTACCTTCCATGAGAGACCATCAAGGCCATTTTTGCTTGTTCAGTAATGATTCTTAGTCACAGCCTTATAACATAAATGTATGATTGCACGATCACTCCAAAGAGTATTAATGACATAAAGAAGCAAAAGTGTGTTCGAATTAAAAATTTTGCGGAGACTGGTTTCCAAATAACTCCCATATTTCGCGATCTCGCGGGCCGCAACCAGGTCCCATGTTGACTGTTTTGCCCTGAAATAAAAGACGATCAAGGGTACATAGTGTGCCAGGGGGTATTTTTCGAATGTCAGTGTACCCAGGTACCGTTCATGTTTCTCCATTGCTTTTGTGTGTGCCCAATGTTTTAAGTATTTCCAGTCTGTGCAGAGAAATTTCTGCATGGGCGACATGTAAGAAAATCTGCGATGATTGATCTCTTTTTGTGTACACATCATGTGGGGACTCTCCCTAAGAACTGTTTTCCCAAACTCAATTGATGTATTTTGCAGAAATCAAAGTACAATTACCAGGTTTAAATACTTGTGACAGTATAATTGAACGTATGAAAGAAACTTGATATACGGCGATCCACATGCCCAGCATAGTGTTTAAGTTTGTTTGATTGTTTGTTTCTTAGGCTTTTTCTTTTAATACCTTCCATGTAATCAATAGCAACATAAAATATGCAATACAGGTCAATTCATCGAGATATGCACATTCCCGCAATACATCCGAAATATGCACCCCCAATGGAAAAGGCAGCTGAAATATATGCATCTTTAAAAGTTAATATCATATTAAGTACTGTGTTGAGAAATGGACGTCTGACCCCACAGATTGAGCAATGAGCAAATGGAAACAAAAAGAAAACAATCAAGTGGTACTTTATCATTATTTCGAAAGTGATTTACCCAGAATATGTGTTAGGTTTTCCTTACCACCAGAGCATCGATGCCAAATGGGATATATATTTTAGGGGCAAACGTGTTGCCATGTGTTTGAGTTGTTCATGGCAATAGTTCACAGTTTTAAAAAGTTCAGCCTTGCATCATTTAAGGCAAAATATATGTACATTTCACATTGAACACAATATCTATACCACTATTTTAGTGCAAACGCATGTTTGTCTCTCTATTAAAGACCAATGCACATCATGTATGTATGTATGTATGTATGTATGTATGTATGTATGTATGTATGTATGTATGTATGCATGCATGCATGCATGCGTGTATGTGTGTATGGTCGCCTCATGCAGGAATGCAAATGCAGGCTGTTTACTTTCAATCACTGGCATCATAACATACAAATGATTGTTATATGTGGTGATTTTTTTGTCTCTTTCTAAACCACAAAAGCTTAAAAGTTATCATTACATATGCATGTGTGCCATTCTGTGCAAGCTTTTTCCTTCCTGAATAAACCTTGTGGGAGCAGGTCAACCACGCGGCATTAGTTTGAATTTTGGGCTACACACCGAACTGAATAGTCAAGTTACAAGATTTTTCCAAGCACACTCATAATGTTTTTCTTTAGCATATCATATATTTATCTACATATAATCTTCAAATAGCTCATCTATCTCTTAATTCAAATACTAATAATCCATTATGTATCAACAAATTTGATAGATTTACTGACTGAATGGATAAGGAGCATTATCCAGACTCCGGCAGAGAGGAATTGTTTCTCAAAGCACCCCAGTCAAAAGAACAGATCTTCTAAAGGGAGGAATACAAGATGTTTTGACTGAATAAACCAGCCCCCAGATGATGAACCAAAAAGTTGTCCCATAATATAGGACAGGTAATAAATTAAAGCTGGACAACATATTGTGGGTCCATCAGTATGCTGTCATTAGGTTACTTATCGCAACTTGCATAATATGCATCCTGAGGAGCAGATTGCTTTGACCTCATGGGGTCAAATCTTGTGCTACTGTTTGAACTCTGTGATCTTGTCTGCCACTAAATGGACCAATTGAAGAACCTTAGTGACCCAGCTGTAAAAAGGGTTTTGCACAGATCCCTGGGGAGTCCAATGATCCAAACTCTTTTTTTTTTTAGAAGTAGACATAAGGGGGATCTACCTGTCCTGGTGGGTCTGTTCTTTTTTAAAATAAAACTTGAGTGCCGTCACTGGGTAAGGTGATCTGCCAAGGTCTGTTTGATCGAAATTAGCAGACAGAGCCTTGATGGAAAAACTCATGCAGGCAATGACTGGATCCATTGATAGCATGTTTCTTGATCATAAACAAAGAGCTAGGTTTCAAAAGTATGCCTGTGTGCTCCTGTAACTTAGAATGGTCAAGGTCTTATTAGACAGACAATGTAGCTAAAACGAGTCCATGTTCCTGGGATCGAAAATGAGAGAACAGAGGCTGGACAGAATTACTGATAGATCCCAGCCTCATAACAAGCAAAGACAGTACCATGCTCAAGCCAACATAAGTGCCTTTCATTTCCCCTGATGAAATGATTGATGACCTATTGCTAGCCATATTATGAGCCTCCACACCTTTGTTACCTGTACGTCAAAACTTTGCTAAATTCTGAATAGATGCCCTCAAAAGGTCTCCTTCCCGTTCTTGTTTTGAACACCACATGACGAATCTGGACAACTTGGAGCCATACTTTTTAAGTGGCATGGAGTTTGCCTATGTAACTTGTGCCACCGCACTGTCATAGAATCTGACATCCACAACTATCTTCACAACAGTTGCCAAGTGTGACAATAGAGAACAGGCAAATTTTGCTGAAATATGCCAGACTTGGTTGTTGAATAGAGACAGCCACATTATAAAAGCCTGAGGAAGCTCCAGATTAAATTCGAAGATCTCCATAGCCCACGCCCTCTTCACCAGAGCTCAAGATCAGGGAGGGTTGAGGATAGTTGTACACTCACCAGGGCCCCATAGATCCCTGAAGATCAGCATGTTTACTGATTACCCAGTGCCATTCTGACAGTGGGATGGCCTTCACATTGAGAACTTCTGAGTGAAATCTGACATGTTATCAGACAGATACTGCTGAAAACCAGGCAATGCTAGTGGATCGCCACCAGTTCCAGCCAATTGATTGGACCAAAGTCATTTGATTTTCGGGGACCATGGAAGTACAGGGATTGGAGTGTACCTATCAAGCTCTGCCACACCCTTGCAAAAAGGCAGCATTGGACAAAAACTTTTTCAAGATCTTCCAAAGCTTGTTGAAGCGATATTATAATGGCTTAACAATGTAAGTTATTGTCTGGTAAAGTGTGCCTACAAACACAGACTCCTGACTTTGCTCTATACTCAACTTTTTCATAATTCTGAAGTATGCCTTAATGTAAATAAATACAGTCACACAGGCAGATAGATGGATGGATGGATGGATGGATGGATAGATAGATAGATAGATAGATAGATAGATAGATAGATAGATAGATAGATAGATAGATAGATAGATAGATAGATAGAGACAGACAGACAGACAGACAGACATAGAGGGTGTCAACCTGGTAACCTGACATTAATCTGCCCCCATGGCATTCTTGCTGTACCATGCAATCAACCATCCATGCACCTGTGTGCACTTACCTCTTTTAAGTGCATTTCTTTTATTGGAACGTTACTAAATCAGAAGACTTGCAGGCCCCTTCATTCACACTGATATAACCAGGCACACACAACTTAAACATGTACCACTAAGCCTTTCAACAGTTAAATGGTTACTGTGTAAATGGTTACTGTGTGTGGAAAGCCATGGGCATTAAAGTCCCTTAAATCATCTGGCACTTGAACCCTGTACCCCTCACTCAGAAAGCAAGGACCATGACCATTTGGCCAAAGTAACTCCTCATGGCCAAAGCCATAAAATGGGAGTCATGTTGGACGGAAGACTCATGTGAAAAGGAGCATGTCAGCTTGTTGTACAGGTGAATGTTAATACGCACCCCTCAGCAGAATGTATAATTCCAAACTATCCTCATAATCCAGGTGAGCATCATTAGGCTGGAACTAGACCAAAGGAGAATGTCCAATACAGACAGATGGCTTCGTGTAGCAAGAAATGCAGGCATTTCTAGCTGTTTTCGCCTTTCAGACATGTAAAAAATATGTGTCTTTCAAGTCCACCAAGGTTGCTCAGTGGCTCAGGCTAATTGCAGCCACTATGGAACCGGGTATCTCCATTTTGAACCTTCCACTGAAGAGACACAAAAATGTTGAGCCCACAGACGTCTATCAATTGCCTCAACCCTCCTCCCCTTATATTTTAAGGCTGCAGAGCATGACAACCTCAGCAGCGGGAGGTTGGGACACTTGAGCAATTGGTGCATCAAAAGCACAGGATGACTGCAGCACAATGTCGGGTGCACTGGGTCACTTACTGTGTACTCTCCGTTGGTGGCCACTGCAACCTCACCACCTCAGCCACCAGTCCACTTGTGTTACTTGTTTTTTGCATGGAATTGCTTCCATTTACTACTACCGCTGCCTCCGCTATCCATGGGACTTTTCCTGGCCATGTCATTACTTTAATTATACTGAGTGAAAGGTAGACACTAGAACGAGACTTCTTTCCTGGGCATTAGTTGTATGACTCCTCCTGAGCTCTATGGGGCTTTAAGTTCCTACAGTAAGTTACAATGCATTACATCATGAAGAAGCTGCTGGGCTTGGGAGGTAACTCCACTCAGTTAACTCAAGAGACCAGCTACCCATATAAGCCTCCAATTGCTCTGATATGGCCTTGGCCTGCTGTTACCAACATATTTGGAGAAGGGGATTGCTGCTTGCTTCCGCTCCTCTGTCATCTGCAGCATTGGCATCATCATTGAGGGCTGGTTCTTTATGAGTTATGGCAGACCCTGGATCTTGAGGTGGTCAACTACTAAATCATTGTTTATGGTAGCATCAGGCAGCCCGTCCATGTCTTCACCATCAGAGTCTTTGTGCTTCTTCCCCCTGGTGCTAAGGGGGGCAGTGACCTCACAGAGCATCCCTTCAGCATCTCCCATTCTGCAATATTATGAGATGGTTGTTAGATCGAGCTGCTTATGTTGCTGCAGGAAATGTTCAGACTTCACGTGAATGAACCCCCTTTGCTGGCATGACTCCACTTGATCCTCAGACAAGTCCATCTCTGATGGCATAAAAGAAAAAGAGCACGAGTGATAATGGCAGCTGGCATAAGCTTTTGACTAAAATTATTATGGTTGTCCCAGTTCACCAATGTGTGTCCTCTGGCAGTCCTTCTACTGATTGCCTCATGAGACAACAGTTGTTGCAAGGAAGTGAAGCAGGAAATACAGCAAAAAAGTGAGTTCAGTGAACTAAGAAAAGCCTGCAGAACTCTTACCTTCTTATATCCAAAGGTGCATGGACACCCACCTGCTGATGTACAGACGAGACAAGCTAACAGTCACTGTGAAAGTCAAAACTGCATAATTATTCATATGAAGCAGAGAGCAACATGGATGCAAAAGTAGCCAAAGGGAGAAATCTGATGTCATCGGTCATTACCAGAGGTTACGTATTGGGTAAGGAGGTCATCTAAAAGAGGTCTTCCTATTGGCCTCCAATACAAAGGAATATATACGGAGAAACATTTACCATGGGATAAAGTTATTTTTTGAGCATGTAAAATTGGACAAAGTATTTACCAATTTAGTGGATAGGCAATGTATTTTGGCATAAAATAGCTGCATCATATACTACTCACAACAATGCGCCCCTGGTATGAGTCTATTGTCAGAATGCCCAATAGGGTCCATCTACCAATAAAACAGACGCCACCTTTCCTGGACATCAAAGGATCAAATGAATTTGAGATGTGATGTATATAGCCTAGGTTTCAGGGAGTAGGTACTCATTCACCTTTGCAAATACCTCTACAACTCTACTACTATTACTCCCGCTTCTGCTACTACTAGTAATTATTATAAATTTCTTCAATCATCCAATTATTTGCCTTGAAGAAAAATCAATATGCTTACCTAGCCTTGCACTATCAAATAGACAAATTGAAAGTGACTAATGAAGCTGTGATTTGGCTAAAATATTTCACAATAATATAGTACAATCACATTTACTCGTCAAATTTCGATTTTCTTTTAATATTTAACTTTCGTTTTATTCTGGATACTGATAATGTAACTTTAAGCTAATTATAATATTTAAGGATAAGAACACTGAGCTCCCAATCTTTATTATATATTTGACAAAAACAACCGGAATTTGCAAAGAGATATGGATTGCATTTTAGCTGAACTGTTCTGTAGCTATAAAGACACATTTAAATGTACATTAAAGTCCATAAATTCCTCTTAACGACGCGTTTAACACAAAATTCTTACTAAAACCAAATTAAAAGCTTAATACAGAATTTCGTAATGTATTTCCCAAACATGTGAGAGCCTCTGAAGAGAAAACCCGGGTTTTTCTTCCAATCATCTTTCATATCAGCTATGCCTTAGTTCTTTTTAAAGAAAAAGCTGCTTCTTTTGTGACTAATATCTTTCACCAAATGGAGCGAATGTATGCTTCATTTGGGTGGGCTTATTCCACCTATAAATTTCATAACCAAAAGTAATGAATTGAGTGTGTTTGTCTTAGACTTCAACCAGAAAGTGGAAGGTGCATTACATAAACTTTCAAACTGAGCTTGTTGTGTACCGTGTATAGGAACAGAATGAATTATAGGCCTATTGCATCTTTATGCACACGTGCAAATATACGCTACAGCTTAAGGAAGTGCATGAGCATTGCCATAAAAATAACCCAGGGAGTTCACAGTGCAGGATCGCTTATGAGTGGTTCATTCTCTCAACCAAAGGAAATCAGCAATATTGAGTATAATAGAGTGAGCGCACTTGTAGACAAAAACATGTAAACATATCAAGGGTTAGGCATGGATGACATTATTTGCAGGAAGTCTTTCCAATGGAAATTTTGTCTTTAATAGATTGATGGTGGAACGAGCATGGGTGACGAGTTTGCAAAGCATATGAGGTCTGAGCATGGATAGAAGATTCAGAACCTACTGAAAAGGATGCTGCCTGACCTTCTGTAAGCCTGGTACTAATGTCACCTGGCCGCTTGTTGCCATAATGGAGGAGCAAGCGAAACATTTTTTGAGGATGTATTCACATTAACTATATGAACTTCAGACCCATTCTGTTCCTCTCAGTTCCCAGGCAACATAATGATGCCTCTGTCATGATGAGGGCACTTGTACCAGTTACGTTATTTAACCATCCAGAAATAACACCTTTTTTCAGAAGAACGAAGGAAACATTCTAATGATATTTAGTATCTTGTACGTTTTAAAAGTTAGAGATTTTATTGGGGTGCGGGTTGGGTTTTTTCGGCTTTTCTTTTTTGGTTTTCTCAGTTTGTTACTTTCATCATGCATTTGAGTTCACAATGCTTAATACAAGAATCTCTCCGCCCTTCTGTTAAGTGACTTGGTACAGCCTATGTGGCAGCGAAGGATCCCAGTTTATATGAATACCTCCTATTCAAAGGGTTGGAATTACGTGACCAGCAGATTTCCCCCAAACCAAGAGCAGATTATGGTGGATTAGGATGGAACAGCACAACAAACAAAATTGCCAAAGCCCAGCTCAAGTACTGGCGATATTTACAATTAACAAGTGAGGACAGGTGGTCCAAGACAATATATAACGAAACTGTTACAGGACAGACAAAACGGGTCAAAGACATGGATAAGTTAGAAGTATGGATTAAAACTTTATGATAAGGCTGATGATTGGAAAACACATATAGGGGAAATATCAACAGAAGGATGGAACAAAGAATGAAAAAAAGTGGGACAGAAAAAAGTACACTAAAGACATGCAAGATTTTTAAGAAGCCGAAGAAAGGTGCATGCTGGGATGGATGGCAGGGATCCACACTTCTGTCTCAGAGTAGGGCAACAGCACTCAATTTAGAAAATAGAAAACAGAAATACACCGCAGGTAGCATTGGTAAGTCTAGGGCTTGTTCCCAGGAGACAAATGAGACGCTAGACCATTGGTTGGTATGCTGTAATGCATATAAAGAGATGGGAGAAAATATCTTAAGGAAAATGGCAGGAGGAGGATCATAACTTTAAAGGCTCAGAGGAAGTTCGGCGCTTAGGAGAAGAATGCATGGCCTAGATTTTCAGTTAGACGGGGAGGGGGGGTTACCAGGAGGAGAAAAAGGGGTCAACACTGCATGGAACTTTCTGGTGGGATCTTGGGAACAAATGTGGGATGTTAAAATTGGAATGGAACAGAATTATCTGGAGTAACGGGGTAGAAAAGTAAATATGGAAGCTTTTATCATGGCTTCTGTGATTACATGCATAAGGCGCGGGAAATGCCTGTGCCTGAGAGAAGGGAATAGTCAGAGGGAAAGTGTTTTTTTTTCTCATTTCCACCTGGTCAACTGTATCAGATATGATGCAGGCGGTAAAAAAGCAGTACACAAGATTATTATTATTATTATTATTATTATTATTACTACTACTACTACTACTACTACTACTACTACTACTACTATTATTATTATTTTTATTATTATTATTATTATCGTTATTATTATTAACGCTCTGTTCAGACTGCAGACTGAACCTTTTGGCCATGCCCAGACCCCGCTTCCTTTGTAGATTCGTCGCCTGTGCTCCTGTGCCCTTTGGATAGATAGATAGATAGATAGATAGATAGAATGTGCTTTAATAAGTAAGATTCCAGACAAGTACTAAATATAATTGTTGTTTTTTCAGGCAATTAGCATTAACGTGCAAGTACTGATCTCCGTGTGATGTGTCATAACAGAGAGTCACATGTCGTAGTCTCTCTGCTGTTGAGAACAGGTGCAACACAGTGAAATAAAATTGAGATATAAAAGGCTGTCTGCTGTACTCGGTTTCACTGGCAAGTGTTCAGAAGTTGGGCCCTTGCAAGAGTACACCTGTACATGTCCCGAACTAAGAGAACTTGTTCTTCTGAAACTCTTTCAGTTGCTGTCACAAACGAATTCCAATGCATGTTCACATTTTGCTCGAGGCAATGTATTCATTGAACTCGTTTCTGTATATCACTTTGAGTGTACTTCAGTGAGGCGATATTGGTGTTGGAACACAAAGTTACAATATTAAAACTTGGTGAGCCAAACAAATTGACACAGACAGTGATAATGTAAACGTTTTACACAAAATGGCGCCCACTGCTGTTAGGTAACGGAACGAATACCGAAGCGCTCAGACGCTAAATTAACCAAAGAATAGTAAATGTCTTCAGATATGATGGATTACCTCCTCAATGACACATTGCGGATGTTTATAGTTACATTGCCTTAAAATTGGCTCCAGCAAAGATAGATAAAGGCATTTCCAAGTTAGGCAGAGCAGCCATAACAGGTGCTTGATTATCTCCAGGGAGCCAACGATCGACAACATCGTCAATATTGACACTAGCGTGACCTGGTACGCGAGGGGCTTGGATTGTTATGGAGGAGCTAATGTTGCCCAGATCAAAGTTTGGAATCCAGTGACCTTTGACCCAGGCAATCCTTGTCTTAGAAGGATTTGATCTTGAGAATAAAAACGAAAATGATGTAAGGAAACAAAGTCTGGTGCACAGCCATACAGTGTGCTCTTCAAGATGCTCAAAACAGTTTGTGTTTTGTCCATTAGTAAAGTAAATAGCCCCTAAGTAGTGCATAAATATTTTTACTCTGTGTCGTTATTGCTCAAATAATGGCGCTGATGTTAGAAAGCTCAGTAGTAAAGCTTGAGTAATTTCTGTGATAGGAACGAATATGGTTTGATAATTAGCTGTTTTACTCAGGTCTTGTGTTCATAATTGAAATAATTTTAACGTTAATACTGGAATATGACCTGAAAAGTGGTGCAGATATAGGCTTAACTAGCCAAGCGCAAGCCAACAGGCCTAACACATTTTTTCATTAAAATGACGCAGCTGTGCTGAATTTGCTTTTATTGTCTTGTTATTATATGGCCTTGACCCATTTTGAGCAACCTGGGGTCAACACAGAAATTCCTTGTAAAAGTTCTGTCTCGAGAACATTGAAGTTACAACCATCGACACTATCCATATTATGCATCTTTTCAAGACCTTGGATGATCGTGCTCCTTCCTGACCCTGACCTATTTTTCAAGGTCACAGAGATCAACACATAAAATCTTTGTTACCCTTGTGGCACCACAATATTTAAACAGATCTGGGCCCAGTTACCATGACAAAACGTGTAAAATGGAAGCCTGTGTGGCTGGAACCTTGCACAAATTCAAAATTCACTGATTTGGACCCATTTCAATTTAACCTCAAGCCATCTTGCTAGTGCTGTGGAGACGTTGATTCCAACCATCATATAATTTATCACAAACACTAGACCTCCTCATATTTCCAATGCATAAAAGATAACAATTAAAAGCGGCTTGTCCCTGGAGTAGTGGCTGGGACATATTCTCAATTAGGGTCTGTCCTTACATGGTCGTGGGCAGAAGGTATCAATGTCGAATGTATCGGGAGTCTTAGTTATATCCGTCTGTTTGGCTGGAACTCCATGGAGTCAGTAACTCAAGGAATCCCCAAGTCTACGTGTCGTCACTCGCCACAATAGGGCATTGGGCAAGGTTATGTAGCTTGAATCACATGATGGCCTTTTAAGGTCTATACATTCACATAAAAGCAAAAATTACATGGGGCCTACAGACCTAAGCGCCTTTATTTGTACTTTTTTTTTTTTTTTTTGAGGGGGGGTGGTGAGAGACCCGAATACTGGCATTACACACTTCTGGAGATTGGTACAATTGTCCAGTTTTAAGTAGGCTTCCGGTGCATGCACAAATACAAAGGCCTTTTTGGAACAAAACAATTCAGTACTCAAGTGAGGACAAAAAGGAAATGGGAGAAAAAATAAAAAATCAAGCTAGGGAAGATTATCTAAATATCTAGAGGATGAGTTTAAGTAAAAGGCGCACCAACAGAAGAAGTGAAAACACTGTTAGGAGCTAAAATAAACTGTGTGGCACATGGTGCAAATGATCTGATAAAAATTGGTGGTATGAAAAGGATGAAAAACCAATTTAATCTTTCTTTAATTTGAAGAACAAAAACTGTAATAGCAAAACAACTAACAAGTTTTAAATAAGAAACAAAATTATAATTAATGCTTCCGAAATACTCAAAGAGGAAAGACATTTTTATCAAAATCTGTCTACAAGTAACAAACCTTATGATGAAATGGAGAATGATGCAACATATAGAACGTTTTTTGCATGCGATGAAAATATTGCAAAACTAACAGAAGCAGCAAAAATCAATGTGAAGGTCAGAGAACAGAACACAGGTTACTTGATACATTGAAGAGTTGTTGCAATTGAAAATCGTCTGGGTCAGATGGATTTCTGGCTAAACCCTATATTTTTTCTGGTCAAATATCAAATCAAAGTTAGTAAAGGCATCTAACTTAGCAACTGGCATCCTGTCCAAAATCCAACCACATGCTGCTTGTTCCGTACTTCCAAAAAGGAAAAATACATAGTAAATTTAAAAACATGGAGACCGATTTCTTTGTTGAACCAAGACTATAAGTCAGCAACAACTTGTGTTGCATTTAAAATTTGAAACGTCTAACCAACACCAATACATGAAGACCAAACTGCATATCTTGAGGACCGGCATGCAGGTGAAACCATTAACAGAATTGTAAGTCTCATAACTTAGACTAATGAGAACAGAAACCCTGCACGTTTAGTATTTAGGGATTTTAAAAAGGCTAAAATAAGAGTGGATTTTTTTTTAAAAAGATGCCTCAACTATTCTAATTTTGGACCTTCCCTTATTACAACAATATTAAAAGCTGTTTAATTAAAAACGGCTGGATATCTATAGTTTTTAATTTCACATAAAGCCTCTATCAAGGTCATCCAATTTCCCCATAATTGTTTATCTTAAATGCTGAAACCCAGCTATTAATATTAGGAAAAAAATCCAGATGTTGTCTGAACAAAGATAGGATTTATATTAAACCAATAGTGAAACTGCATAATTGTATTGTTTAAAGCTGGAGAGAGGGTTGGTTTGGGGGGGGGGGGACTCAAGCTTCTGTGTGTAGTAGAAGTAGGAAAAGACCTGGCACTCTCAACAACAGCCATCTGCTCCTGGTTGCAGTGGGTGTTGGGTGGCTTGTGCTTCATGCAATTGCAGAGCGTCAGAGGTAGTGTATGTTCGCCAGGTGAGTACTCCTCTCACGCCTCTCCAAATGCCTGCTCTTTTCTCAGCCACCTTATGTGTATTAATTATTCTAATAATACGAGCATTTTACTGGAATATACGTGGTAGAGATGTAGTTTTGGTTTCAATTTCAATTAACAGATGCTCATGAAATAACTGAATTGTTATGAATATTAGGATGTACTGAAACGTTTATTTAAAAGAGTCTCGAACACATTTGGTTATGCATCAAATGGTGTAAATGGTCTGCGCTCATGTGTATACAAGCATGTAACCATTTATGGAAATAATTTTTGTTTTAAATTGCAGAGGGTTTTATGTCCATAAGAGTGCATATTCATTCACAGACAATGCTTGTAACCTTAGAGCAATACGTAAATTTATAATTAAGCTATTGACGACAGTACAGCTTCAAGCAACATCACAACAGTTAAAACTTGAAAATATAATATTATCTGGCGGACAGAAAATAAACCTGCACAGTTTATTTTAATGTGATTGTTTGCTAAATTTTCACACGCATTAATAATCATGCCTGCTGTTTATGTCTTGTTTCAGTCTGCCTGTACTCACCCATGATGTTGATGTTTCACTGTACAAGGCCTGGCAGGTTGCCTAGTTGCTCCTGCTCATCAATTCTGTCATATGTGGTTATACTGCCGTCTCCATCAGTCAGCATATTGAACCAGTCGTGAAATTCTAGGAGATGAGAACAAACAGAAGGTTAAGAAAATGCATTTAGAACGTGAATTTGACAAATATCAATTTTGGCCTTATAAAACATATCTTACAACTTGTTAACTGACTTAATTGCAAACGGTTACTTCCCCTGATTCCTCAGTGATAGTGCTTTTAGCCATCAAAACGTAAATGTTGCTTGTCTATCAGTCTTTGATTTTTTTTTCTCAAGATTTTTACCGGAGGATGAGTGTCAGAATGTTCAGACATACATGGGCCGGCCAACAGGTTCAGCAGCACACTGAGAAAAAGTTGTTGACTCAACTTAGCTCCAAAGTGAAATGAGTTAAGAAAGTATCAGTACAACAAAATACTGAACCATGCAGTATTTTCATCCTCCAGGGACACATTTTAACCAAACATTTTTTTCGGGGCATTCTGGAGAGTAAATTATTGGCAACGCTAAAATGTAGAGTAATGTATGCGTTAGTCGTTATGATATATATACTAACCTACATGTATTGTTTTTTCTTTCCAGGTACCTGTGAATTTGCGCAACCAGTGTCACACCTGAAACTTCCATCTTCTTAAAAGCGGCGCCTAATTTTGGTCCTCCTGATGTGTGTTTGTGACCATCTGTAGTTTTCACCTTTGCTTCCCTGATTAGACTTCTTTTAGTGTTGATTACCAAGTCATCTATTTGTGAACTGGTTCTGCGTGAACCACATGTTTTGGTGAAATTGAATAAATGTTTTGTCATCAGGCTGTTGTTGAAGCACCTGCTTTGCGAAATTCAATAAAACTTTTAACGCAGCTTTTATCATGATGTCCCTTATATAATATACCAAATATTATCACTCTCTATGTCTGTTTACCATACATCGTGATCAGTAATATTATCTCTATACTTCTCTTTCTGTTTCATCCTTTCTTGCATCATCAATTCTTGATTTGTTTATTTTTTCAGGTACAACAGCTGAAGATTCACTTACACTCTCAAAGGTGTCACATGGCAGGCGGTCTTAGAATACGCGTTTGCTTGCCACATAATGTAGCTGACAAAAGCACAGGCTACTCTGTCATTAAAATGCCATCATGGTCCTTGACTACAAAGAGTCTTTCTATTTGATTATTGTGATTGATGCAACTTAATTGGGAAGGGTATAAGCTCCCCTGCTAGGAACTCATTTAAATTTTAGGCAGCATCTTGAAAAAAGATTACAAACTTTGAATAATGTTGGTTCATCTCGATAATATGAATGATTATGTCCTCAAGAAGACACCAAACTGGCCAACCTGCAACCAGCCTGCTCAACAGTCCAAGAACTTTGCTTCTTTAACACATTCTGTTGTTTTCAAGTCACATAACACTGCCTGAGGGAGACGAAGATAATGAATCTTCAAGGATCTTTGTCCTAATTCCCTGCAAAAAATACATTTGTACCTTTTTCAAATAACCTAATAAACAGAGATATTCTGCGTGGAGTAAATTGTAATGAGGGCAGGTTATATTCTTGCAAAACTTCTCTCATATATTTCTGGCAGGGTCCAAGGTTACTAGATTTATCATCACCACCACTAGGAAACATATAATGGCAGTGTGTATTCGACAGCAGGCACCTGGTACTTTCTATATTTTTGAAACTCTTGTCTGAAATTGAATTCCCATTAGGGAATAGATCGCTGTGGACTTCACATAGAATGTCTTGGTAGTTGTTGCGAAATTAAACAACACATGCAGTCGGTGAAAGTAATTACATAGTGAATCAGCGGTTGTCCTTTCCTCTTGATAAAAATTAATATTATTGCTGTACAGTGAATAAAAAATATTTCATCCCTGCACTGCAGTAAATCATTGAATTTGATTTCCGTGTCAGTCCTTTCAGACACGGTTGCAACAAGGTGCTTCATCAGGTCCCTGAATACATTGATTCTAATATTGTTGTCGATTTTTACATCCAAATTAGACAGCATTTATTTTAAAAACTTGACGGTGTTTCCTGCAGATTTAGTTTTAATGTCTCTAAATCCCAGAACCCATGGATTACCTTGTCTATCATAAGCATTGTATCCATATATTTATGCCTAAAGTTCCCTTTGTTCATCTGCCATTAAAGTTGTATTGCTACCTTCAGAACAAAACAAGCTGCTGCAATTTGTATGTGTTCTAAAGATTGCTGTTGCAAGTTCATGTTTATTAGAGTGGATCGTGCCGGAACCTTGCTCGGTGTTTCGGCCACCAGCATCAGGACTGTGTTTGTAACAGTACAGACTTTGTTAGCACTAACGTTGTGTTCCAGTTATTTCTGCACACACATTTTCAAGCTGTCCGTATATGATCTGCTGTCCTCATTGTAAATATATTCATACTTCTTGTTGTTTTTATCTTTGCAAGTACTTGTTTGCTTCAAGTAGGTCACTGTTTTTTTTCTTCACCATCAAGTCTGTGTATTGATTCTTAGCATTCTGCTAGTACCTTATTGTGTTGTGCTACCTGTTCTGTTTACTCTTGGTGTTTCACAGGAACACATGCTTCCATTGGTTCTTCCTGATATTTTTTTATATAAATATATAATATTCCTTACTTGCTCCAGTGCATTTCAGTTCCTTACTTTTTTTCTGGAATTACTCTGATTAATATATCTCTCTGGTACTGTATGCAACTCCTCGCAGGTTGCTTGAGCTCTAGAGCCATGTGGTAAGCCATCTCAACATGGTCAGGTAAAGATGAAAAGCATGGTAAACCACTCATTGACGGAAGTGAAGGAAGTGTTTCTTCGCACTGGAAGTGCAAAAATCTTTTTAGTAAATCCTTTATACATCACATCAGCACCTGGCTTCTTTTGTTGTTTTTTTTTTTTTTTTTTTGAAATTTCGTTTTCTGGTCATCAGGTTTTCCAGTGTCTTAGTAAGTACACAAAAATACTCGGTGTGAAGGGTGGCAGAGTTTGTACAAATTTCACACAATTTGACTAACATACTTAAATTGTTTGCAGGACTTAATTAACAATTACTATTTGTCTACTTGGCATGTGCATTTCTGTAACGTTTCCCATTTTCCTTTTAGTCGAGTTCTGTTTTCTTATCTTGGTTTCATTTATTTGTTTCTTTCAGTATTTGTATTGCCCTTTCAATGTTTCTACTAAAGATAACACATTATTATTCTACCCAGGCAGTACATCTACATACTCTTGTTTGTATATCAATTATAAAACACAACATCAGTACAAATTGTGCATATCTTCAGTCAAAAAGTTGGTCTCTTAAACATCTCTGTCCATTAATGGATTGCCAATACCAAAGACAAATCTACACAGTTGAACATTCTGCATTGCCTCTTCAATAATTGTTTTTGAACATATCAGCTATTTGCACATTTGTCCACAAAGCTGGAGGAACGTGTACACTTACATGCAACTTCGCCCAAAAATAATACCCTGTTCATTGGCACATAGTAAAAATTATTATAGGTGACAGTTTGGAAGAATTTTTGTCATTTTATGAGCAAGTTCTACAAGCACTAGAATAATTACGTTTGCCCCAAATGTATGAAATATATTTGCTGAGTCTGTTTTCAAATTAGTGAGTAGGGCAACGTGAAACATGAACTTATTTTTATCCACCCGAAGAGGAACAAATTTTGCATGTGCTGGTATGAATAATCAAAGTCAGGTTTAATAACAAATCATGCAGAATATATGACTTTGTTCCTGTTTATTCTATTGAAAATAACTGCCTTTGATAAAAACAGTCTTTGTGTGTAGTGCTTCTGTAGTGTTCAATATCGGAGTCAAAAAGAATCCCAGTGTAGGAAGCCTTCACTTTAATTCCAAGATGATATCAAATGAAAATTTTATCAACTGGTCTCTCCTGCATATCTAAAATGGCAAAGTCCATGGACTTTGGTAACCATGGATATTTTTAGGTTTTTCGGTAAATTCAGAGACAACAAAAGTTCAATGTGCTTAACATGGCCTCTCACTATCAAGAAACAGTAAACCTTCATGTAACTATTGACGTTTGCTGCTTGAACTTGCCCATAGTCACACTCAGACGTGAAGATGCTTGCATTTACAATGCTAAAAGCCAAACGGACACTTTGGACACTCAGGTCAAGAATCAGCATTTCCCAAAATCTGTCTACAAATAAAAATTGGCGATCATGATATGCAGATGCACGATGTTGGGGGGGGGGGCAGAATTTTATGCTGCTTTCAAAATACCATGTTCATATGAGCAAAGGTTTTGCAAAGCACATTGGAAAGAGGTTTCATCAATAGACAGGTTTGATATTTGACTTGCCCAGGTAGGTCATGGTTGACTACAAATAACAAATTTGGTTTATAGTAATTAACCAGCAATAATGTACATTTAAAGTAGGCAAATAAAATTGGGTTGAATTGAACCTTTCAGTCACAAAGTATTTATGAAATATTCATTACAAATATCGAGAAGAAAGACTTCTCGGAGAGTGATACTAAGTCAAATGTTGCAAATTGGTTCAAGAGAAAAAAATAAATAGAACGAATAAACTGAGTTTAAAAAGGAAAAAAAATATGCAATTCCTGTGTACTTTTTCAGTTATGTCATGACTTAAGTGAATACATGTGTACATTTATTTTCAAAAAGGCCAAATACAGACACGGTGCCTATTTCTTGGTGTTTCTTGCACACATTTTTCTGACGTTGTATCATTAGTAAATCTTTATACCTCACCTCATGACGAGAATTTCGTTTCTTGGTGAGTGTCGGGAACATTTGTGCTGAGGAAAGTGTCCAATCAAACAATGACACGGTTGATGGATAATCTGTTCTAGGAACAACGCTTCACTGTGAAAAAGGGACATAAAACGTGGCCTTCATTTGGTCCCAAAAAAGGTCATTCATCCTACCCTCACCGCCGAGAAATCTTGATGATAAAATATGCATGATTGACATCTGGAAAACTGAACCTTTGAATGGGCCACCGAACTTGCGTTATGATATCTGCTGCGGTGTATACGTGACTGTTGCCCCAGTTTTACCCTTCCGCCGGCACGATGTGGGGCTAGGCTTGCTTCAGAAAACAAACACAAGTTGTTTCCCCAAATCCATCCAATGTACCAACAAGTAACCAAGGCCGCAGTGGCGGTTTGTACAGCTTTCCTGGACAATGTAGGCTTACTTATCAAACTGATGACCTTTTTCGTATCTTCATTCTTTTCTGTTGTTCATGCGGGAGTGAGAAACGGTTGACAGATAATAGTGCGTTTTGGAATGAAAAAAACCCGACCAGACTTTCAAAATGCAAGCAAGCTATGATTGTCTTTCTTAATCGGGTATGGTGGTTCTGAAGGTTAATTTAACTCTTTCAGAATTTTACTCACAGTCGATATGTTCCAGACTCGTCTTTGATTTAATTTTTGACGATTTGGAAATATTGTCTTATTGCGTTACTAACAAAGACAATGAAGATATAATTGTCGTTAATGCGACAAAAAAAGTTTTACTGCAGTTGCATGTCCATTAGAAAAATATACAAAAAAGGTCAAATATAATTTGCGATGAGAACAAGATCATTCTATTTTTGAGGATTTCATTGTGCATTATATTCCATCTTATTAAATTATAGAATTCTCTTTATGCAACGCGATGCGGCACTTTTGAATTAGAATTGACTGAGTGATAGAAGGAATTCGTTTTCCGAAACTGAGGGAAGGTACCTTGGTTAGTTATTTAATTGTTATATTCGACATTTCGGTTATTTATTATGGCTCTGCATGTTTTTCTACAAAATTGTTATTTTCCTCATATTACTCCCACCGAAAACCAAATAGGTTACAAAATGACTGTGACAGTTATGTGCGCCACCAAAAGGACACATATTTACGTATGTACACACGGAAATCTGAGCGTAAAGAAAAGAGACGCATAGGACCAAAGCGTTGCCTTTAAGTGTTCAAGAGACAAATTGCGCTGAGGAGAATAACGTCTTTGGCAATTCCTGAGTATTTACGTTTGAGAGAGATATGTGTAGAAACTGATGAAGCAGGCTCTGTCACATGTTTGGATTCAATCTAGTGAGCCTAATGCGCAATCAAACTGTTGTGTTTTTGATGTAGATATGAGGCGAGTGGGGCAAGGCCAATGGAGCTGTCAAGACCAGTTTGCCACCCACTGTGTTTGACAGTACCACCAAAGGTTCTCCGAAAATGTCCAGTCTGCTCAGTTGCACGAGGATATTGTTCAGGACACTAAGCAGTCAAATGCAGAGGAAATAGGTCAACATAACCTGAAGACACATCAAAGATTCACAACATACCAATTGTCACACGTGTATTTGTAATGAGTTGCGAAATTGCTTATTTCACTATCATGCCATTTTTCTTGTCTTCATGTTTTCAAGATGCATGCCGTGTGCATATGGCGCCAAAATCAGTGTTCTTAACATATTTCGATAACGAAGCAATGCCTAGATTTGTGCAATACAGTTAACAATCAAAATTAATTTTATATTCTCTGTACCAACATGAATCTTCGTGTGAAACCCAAAATAAATAATTTGATGTTAACTACAACCTCAGTCGCATGCCATGAAGACATTTCTGAAAAAAAAATGCCTCGCACTTTCATTGACGAGAGAGGAGCAGAAAAGATTATAACAAAGCAACCGATATACAAAATCCCATCTGTAAGAAGTAACCATTGCAGAGCCTATTCCATTTTTCGCTCAGGCAAAATTTACGCACAAAATTCTTACCATGTTGTAGTAAGCATCTGTTGCTATTTGAACCTAGCATAAGGAATTATAACTTGTTACCAGTTCATACATGTAGACTTTAGTTTTGTAGTTTCTTGTTGAGGTATCCTCTTAGTCTAATTAGTTTATTGGATCTTAACATAACAGGTTGGTCATCTTCAATTTGGCAGCAATGGGACTGGGATCAAAGTCCTTTGAGTGCTCTACTGCTACGTCGATATCTAATTGTCAGATCGCATGCAATAAAAGCCAATTTTGTGAAAGATTTGTGTTTTTAAAGACTACTTGGTGTTCAACATTTCTCTGTGTCGAAGCCACCAGGCACGCCTTGCATCTGCTTAATTTGTTGCAATTGCTATCTACTTTGGATATGTAAGTAAACCAACCATTTTCAAAAGTCACTATTAACCTTTCTACTTGTAGTTTCCCGCTGATTTCAATATTGTTACCACCAAAAAGTTCTCAAAAAACAGACATATGAATCTTCTTAACCTATTTTTGTCGGATTTAACAGGCAACAGATGGTGGCAGACTGTGATAAAGAACAAATTTCTCAAGATAATGTAAGACTGTGAGAGCCACAATTCGGTGTGTTCGACGCATATTTAACACTGTCGCCTAGAACAAAACGCGCAGAGAAGGACTTCCTAGTACATTTTTAAAGGCAGTATAGGTGACTTCACATACACTTCTGATCTACCAATTCGTTCTGCGTTGGTTTTTTATAGAAAATTTCACATTTATTCATCAGGTTAATAGTTTAAATAGCTGATATTAAAAATGGAACTCAAACTTTGTGACCACAATAAGATTCTTTCTGAGATAATCAGTATGTTTAATGGTTTTCGGGCTACTTATAGGCCCACTATGCAATATATTAAGCGGTACGTCGGTTTAATACGAAAGTGCACAATTCTCTTATAGTTCATTGGTTGCAGCTATGGAATTCCGTGATGATGTAAACCTAATCCTCAAATACATGTAGTGGTTAATTGTCTAATCACGTACCTTTTGTGTGCCTAGTTTTTTACAGGATCGCCTTTTTGGTTTTATCTTTGACAGCATCTACCTTCCATTTATCACAAAATAATTTGTAGCTAATCAATGCCATTTCGTAACCCTGTGTTTGTTCCAGATAGCAGCATGAGATAATCAAAACAATTAATTTTACGGAATCCACATTGACCAGTAATCAATTGTTTCCTTTACACGAATAAGCTTAAAGATGAAAGACGGTTATTTGTTCTGGCCATTTTCATTGCCGGGAAAATGATACGGTTGACTGAATATTACATTTAAATAGAAATTTTAAGATACTAAATTGGAATCTGATAATTTAGTTGGTATAGTTTTCATGTACATTTTTAAAAATTAAAAATACATCCCCAATGTATATAATTATAACTAACAAGAGCAACAGTTTTGTGTCGTTCTTTTCTAATGCTCTGAAAGTAAAGGTTAAAAAAGTATAGGTTAGTATTTCTTTGGCTTGCATTAAGATTGCCTTTGAAGGAATTTAGACTGGGGCCACTGTGTTTCCCTGCTCATCATAAAGAAGGTGGATTTACTATAAGGGCAGTCATAAAAATTCAAAACCTTTTAGGGGTTATCCGAACACGCTTTTTCCATGCACTGAAAGAGCATGAAGTTATTCAACATATTCAGAAACAAAACGGTACGTTTCAGCCCGTATCTCACTGGGCTGCGACTGTCGGCGATAAACTGCGAACGGCATTTGCCTGGGAGTTTCCAAAATGTCTTGAAATGTTTGCAGAGGTTCTCAATTTCTTCGCCCTTGCCACAGGGCCGCGCTGTTGTGTCCATAGAATTTTGAACATGTTCAAAAAAATTAAAATAAAAATAAAAAAAATAAAAAAACATGGGCGACAAATTTTTTCTCAAACTAGTCACAGAATCGTCGCGAATGTCTAACACCCGTCTGAAACCCTTCTCAATTTTTTTAAAGTGAGTTAGAAAGTGCGAGAAATGTGATACAAATCTGTGACGGGTTGGCGACCTGTGAAACAAAATTGTAACTGACTGGAGACAAAAGGAGGAATTTGAAATTCAGGGCGCGAAACAGATGCGAACTGGTATGTGGGCGCCAAAGATGCAAGTAACTTGGAAATAAATTGCGAATGAATTGGAATACAGATATACCAATATAGTGATCATTCTCATTAATGGAGAAGAATAATACATGTTAATTTTTATTCACCTTTTATTTGCTTAGCATTGTCATGCTTTGATTCTTATTTTCTTTTATGGAGCATTATACTTTGCTTTTTTAAAAGTATCTCGATTTTGCTCAAGTATTAATTTGCACACACTTTTAAATTTGACTCAGCGTCATCAGAAGTTAAACTTGCAACGAGAACAGCTGCAATAGCCACACGTCTATATCCAGCAGTATTAAAAATTAATATCCCATTGAAATTTTAGCTTGAGCATCTGTTTGTGGTCTGTATTCAGTCGGGGTGACTTTTTTTCAAATAAGTTAGAACTCCTTTTCGACCTTTGATAGGAGGTTCAACCGTATGTCTGGTAACATGACTCATAGTTTGAAGTGTCTTGAGATTACTTCATCAAACAGGAATCTTGCCAACATATAGTCTTAGATATCGGGCACAGCAATGGCTTCCACATGTTTTTGTCAGGAAATCAGACAACATCAAAATATAAAGATTACATCTATTTGTTATTGCAAGAGTACCCGCAGCATCTGTATCTGTGCCCAACGACCCCTTAACTTGAATAGATATGAGTGGAATTTTCTTTCCGTATTCTCTGACTTTATCTTTTCGGACATGTGTGGTGGGATTTTATGTATCCTTTGATACATTCAGTGCACCGGTATAACCTTGCTGTAATTGGTAAATTCTAGCAATACTAAGTTGTCAAGCTGTGACCTCATCATGTAATGCATTTAAAAATTTGAGCAGTATTTTTTAAAAATATGTATATATATATATATATATATATATATATATATATATATATATATATATATATATATATATATATATATATGCTGTGACAGCTCATCGATTCTCAACCCTGTGTATGATGTATAGTCTAGGCTTTATAGAATGTATATAATTGAGCTAAAGTATCCTATTTCTGCCAATAGGTGTCCAGATTTGTCGCCATGTGTAGAACTATCCAGTTTTGTAAGTTATTAATAACAAGGGCACAAAATGTATGTCTCCCTGTTCGTCTTTCTGTCCACTGAATCAATGAAGGCGGTGAGGTACCTGTTATATATTCAAACTGGGAGTTATCGTTTGCTGACCTATCATGACAGTCACTGCCTTCATTACATTAAAAAAAAACTTGAGTACACTATTGTTCCGTCCATATTGACAAGTTTAACATTAATGCTTAATTTTTTTTAGTGCATTATCTCCTACCCTTGGCCAAGCATATTCCAAGCTTTCTTAAACCAAAGGGTGTGGGGCTTCAAACGTATCGAAGCCAGTAGGTCATGGCAGCTTTTTTAATCTTACTAAATGAAGGTCGCAAAAGGATCGCCTTTATGCTACAGATGACGGCTTCAATCACTGACGCATCTCTTACAAATGTCTGATGTAAAACGAATATGTTGAAACATACATTCTTTCGGTACGATGACCGAAAAACTAAACCAACCACCACCGCTCTCATTTTTCTATTCGATATTAGACGCTTGCCTGCTGGTCTGATCGACCTCAATATATACCCTGACAAGTTAACATGCAGATTCAGTATTCTTGCTTAGACCGTAACTTTACCAAAGGATTCCAAAGAAAATACACAATCTTCAAAATTGTAATCATGTGACAAAATACAAGTAGAATACGAACGGTGGCCTTTCTTTGTTCCCAGACAATATTCCATAAGGCAATACCACAGATTTGTCGATTTTAAACGAAATATTTGTGTACATATATGTATAGGTTAATATTTCTAACGGACCAAACAATCACTGCTATTGTTTAAAGACCGACAGGGACCAATTCAGGTTTATGTAACAACGGTTTAAATCAATCTTAGAAAAGATAGTCCCGATAGGAAAGCACATTATTTATTGTCTGATTTTAATGTACATCTAGCTCTGCTTCATTGTGATACCCACAGACTTCATAAACCAGACATATATTTACTTGCTTCTAGCCTGCATCAATAGATCAACTAGAATAAGCTCAATGATAACATTATTAACAACAATAATTGTGTTTACAGATGCAAACACTTACAATGATCTATCGAAGTTGTGCCCAGTCTCCCATATATCAACGTGTCGAGACATACAATGTAAACTTTCAGCATCCTTCCGAACAACAAAGTGATTCCAAAACTTTGCGCAACTTCACAGCCGATACCAGCTCCATTTATTTCCCTTAAAAAAGGACTGCTGTATGGAAGAAACATTAGCTCTATGTGTACTATCTGATCAGGTTTGCTGAAGTGAGTTTGTGTCATACGTGGCCAGTCTGAGAAAACCTTGTAGAAAGCTGGTGTAAAGGTGGCAGCACTATACACATCGCCTGTTCCAAAAAACTGAATTTAATGACATGTTTCATTGATGAACAGACAGTTTCTTATTTCTCTGAAGATATCATGTTTAGTGAAACACATGCAACTCTAAAAAAGTGAAGATGAGCAATTATCTACGACATTTCTGGCTGGTTACAGCATTGTAGCAGTTTGAAAGTCGACCACCTTGTTGATTTGAAAAGACAAAATCATTGTGACTAAGAGCGGTGCACACGTAAATACTATGACATAATGATTTGTTTTAAAATTATATATAAATATTTATCAACGTTTTTCTTCGTAGTGACTCGTGGACAGTAAGCCATGTTCCACTTCTTACTTCACTTCACTTCTTTAGGTGTGCATGCAAAGGTAAGCTTGGTATACATCTGGCTGTCTGACATTCACGCAAATGCATAAACAACGTGCTGCTTTGGTAGTTTCTTACAACTCTCTTTGTTTTGTGTTTCCCGTAATGATTTGCCAGTCAGTTATGCCTCATAATTAGCAGTCAGACGCCACAGGCACCAGTCTGCGGCATATGGTCCTAACCTGTTGCGTGTTCCGTCATTCTGGAGGTGTCAATCCTAATTATCCCAAGTGAGCTTCCGTTCGTTTAATTGGTCACTTTAAAAGTGGCGAGCACGCAGAGTTGTACTTCAGCATACCAGTGCATTAACATTGGAAAAGGATGTGGTGTAGAATGTTATCAAGAAAGATATTGATTTTACCGCCAGAAACTTCAAATGGTGTGAGAGTCTTACACCATGGTCATGGGCATGCGCCAGGGTGACAGCAACTACCTTTGTGAGCTCCGAGATTTTCAGTGATTAATCAGAGAATAATTTTCAGTGGCGAGCTAGAACTTACTCAGCATGAAATGTGATACCTGTGGTGTCACCAGGAATGTCAAAGCCTATGCCTTTGGAATACAGAGATGTGCCAAGTGCGATGAGAAATGTGTTGCTGTCAAGTCGCCCAGCTCAAACGAAGTCAATATGGCGGGAAATTCAAATGGACAAAGAGACGGTGCCCCTGACACCAGCCGGGGCCCTCTTGTTATAACGAGCTATTATGCTTTGTGATGAACAAAATAGACATCATGACTCAAGACATGCTCGTGAAACTATGTGCAGATCATTACGATGATGCTGATGTAGAAGCCGCCAAAGCTCTACTTATGGACTTATGTGAAACCCAGCCAGGTAGAATTCCCAAAAGAATCGGACCTGAGAAGAAGGGGAAGAACCTTCGGGACATTAATAAGCTGGCTCAAGAGACCGACCCTACATATATGCCTCGCTTCGTAGCCAGTGATCTTCAAAAGCTACCTCCAGTAACTACTGACCATGTTGATATATCTGTACTTTTGAAGGAAATCACCAGCCTCAGACATGACAGCTCTGTCATGATGACCTGTTTTAAATCATTCAGCGAGGGCACAACGAAACGTGTAGATAATATTGAAATGTCTAAAAGTAGCTTAGATGATAATGCCCTTGCCCGGCCGCAGGGATCCGCTTTGTCACAAAAAACTAGCGGTGTATGTGCAACGACGCCCAGTGAAACATCAGTCAAATTACAGGCCAGCGATCCCCCTACCGTGACAACTGTCGCGACTTCTCAGCTGGTACAGACTGTACGTAGCGACCCGTCACCTCCCATGTCCTCTGCCTCAGGTGACATAGTTTCAGACGGGGCATACTGCCCTCTGAGTGACCAGCCCTGCTTAGTGGCAGTGGAACCTATGAAACAAAATACCTACGCACAAGCAGTTGTTAAACCTGGTCCTGATGGCACGTCATCGTGGCAACTTGTTGGCCACAGTAAGCAACGGAAACACAGAGCAACACCTGTCATAGGTACTGCCAAGGATTCACCCCTGTTGACCGGAGTGAAACCCAGGAATACATCACCCTCGACAATTGAGGTGTTTGTGTCGCGTTTATCTCCCGATACAACTGTAGAGAACATTGTGAAATTCCTTGAAGAAAAACTTAAAGTGACTGTTGATTGTCAGAAGTTGGATACTCGGTATAATACTTACGCGTCCTTCAAGATTGCTACTGCAGCCAAACACACGGTTAGACTTTTGGACCCGTCAGTATAGCCTGAGAACATTCTTGTACGTAAGTTCAAAAAGCACTCATAAATGACATAATGGATCACACCCTTAGAATCATTTCTTATAACTGTAGATCTGTCAAAAGTTCTATAGAAACAGTTTGCAAGCTCTGTGACTCTCATGACATTTGTATGCTGCAAGAGCATTGGCTCGCCGATGAGGAGCTGTCACTTCTTTCTAATATTCACAGTGACTTTTATGCATTTGGTATTTCTGCTATGGATACTGATAACAATATGTTGCAAGGGAGGCCTTTCGGGGGCGTGGCTATCTTATGGCGAAAAAGTTCAGGTTGTTATCTACAGACCAAAACATATGATGATTCGAGAATAATCGCTGCATCAATTTTTACTCCTATGACAAAACTTTTATTATTGTGCGTTTACCTTCCAGTATGTTCTCGTGAGAACTTTGACATGTTTTCTGAATATTTGGGTAAACTCCACTCAATAGTGGAAACGGCGGACACCACAAATGTTATTATAATGGGTGATATGAACTCAAACCTCGACTCACTATTTTTTCGAGAATTGCAAGATTTTTGCTGTGACAATCAATATATACTGAGTGATGTCATTAAACTTGGTGTTAATAGTAATGCATTCACATATCTTAGCGAGAGCCATGGCACTGTCTCATGGCTTGACCATTGCATATCTACAAAAAATGCTCATGACAGTATTCTTGATATAAATGTGCTTCATCACTATGTAGATTCAGATCATTTTCCCCTTTCTCTTACATGCTCTGTTGACAGCCTGCCCATGCATACTGAAAATAATAATATGTTAAGCCAATCCCTAAACTGGGCCAGTGTGGACGATGATAAACTTGCTAATTACAAACATCTTGTTAACAATTACCTAACTTCTGTGCCTTTGCCTGTAGATGCATTGTTATGTAAAAACCCACTTTGTACTGATCCCGAGCACACGTGTGCTGTAGACATATTATATAAAGATATTGTCGCCGCACTGACTCGATCAGGTAAGGAGGCGATTGGACAACATACAAAGGGTAAGTTTAAGCCAGTACCTGGATGGAATGACCACGTGAAAGACTTACACGATGATGCACGCAACGCTTTCCTTCTATGGTATAATAATGGTAAACCTAAACATGGCCCACTGTTTGAGGTCATGCGCACTAGCCGAGCCCAGTTCAAGTACGCACTTCGCACTTGTAAACAAAATGAGGCTCAGCACCGAGCCGATAGCATGGCAAAAAACCTGATGGATAAGGACTATGAATCCTTTTGGAAAAGTGTCTCTGTGACAAACAATAAAAACCTGCCGCTGTCTTACACTGTAGGCGGCTCGTCTGGCTGCCAGAACATAGCCAACATGTGGGCTGGCCATTTTGAAAAACTTTTGAACTCGGTAGAGGGCACAAAATTTAAAGATGAGGTTAATCAAAAGCTAACAGCTGTATCTTTTGAAAACAATATGCATGTTTCGCCATGTGAAAATTTCAGACATTGTTAAGCAGTTGTCTAATGGTAAGGCTGCTGGGCTAGATGGTCTAACGTCGGAGAACCTTAACTTTGCTGGGAACAACCTATATATACTCCTGTCTCTACTATTTGGTGCTATGCTTGTACATGGTCATATACCTCCGTGTCTTACTAGAGTAACACTGGTACCACTCATTAAAAACAGAGCGGGTGACATCACTGATAAAGACAATTACAGACCTATCGCTCTGGCCACCGTATTATCAAAAGTAATGGAACGCATAATACTTTACAGATGTGAGAAATGCCTATATACGTCCGAATATCAGTTCGGCTTCAAGAAAAGTCTGGGAACTGATCTCTGCATATACACAATGAAGGAAGTTATACACTATTATTTGACTTGTAACACACCTGTATTTGCATGTTTTCTAGATGCCAGGAAAGCTTTTGATCGCGTCAATCACTGGACATTGTTACATAAATTACTAGATAGAGGCGTGCCTATCTTTATTGCTAAAATTCTCATGACCTGGTTTCAAACTCAGAAATACTGCGTATCATGGGCTGCAGCTTCCTCTGATTACTTCAGGGTAACAAATGGCGTTCGTCAGGGTGGGATTATCTCCCGTCTGTTGTTCAATTTATACGTAGATGATCTTAATTTAAATCTTGCAAATAGTGTTGTTGGCTGCCACATTGCTGGTATGCCCATGAATAATATGAGTTATGCTGATGATATGGTGCTGCTTAGCCCCTCTGTCAAAGGGCTGAGAACCCTTATCTCCATATGTGAATCCTTTGCTTCTGATCATGATATCCTCTATAACACTGTTAAAACAGAATGTATGTTCCTTCAGGCAATGCTAAACTGAGTGTCAATCCTACTGTAACTCTTGCTGGCGAGAAGCTTAAAGGTCAAATGCCAAAGATGACGGTAATTTCCCACATTTTAGCATTAATGTGTACATCAGGACCACATTTTTCGAACCCGAAAGAATTTTTGTATGATTTTACCTCCGGGATACGAAAAAAAACGTCTTTTATCACCCTCACCACTGAAAACATTATTTAGGTTTTTGCCGTATTTTGGCCGCCAGATGGCGCTTTGTGACGTCATTCTTGTCAAAGCGAGTGGGAAAGCAGATGGCGGAATACATGTTTGACCCTATGTTCGGTTGGGAAGATGATGAAGAGAGTAGTTTTGGACCACAGGTTATATTCAGATCCGTTGTAAAACCGCACATGTACGAGCCCTTAGCACAGAGGAGACGTATTGAGGAGGTGGCGGTGGTGCCGTGGGACTCCGAGAAGGGGGACAGGGGACTCAGAGCCGGAGGACCCAACAGATGTTCCATGGACATGGTATGTGGATTATGCTCAATTTTGCGAGAGGAAATTACGACACTGGGACAGAGTTTTGTAGATTTTTCTCGTGTCGTGTGGTCACAATAGCGTACACTAAAGTTTCGTATCGAATTAAAGTTATACAGATCAACAAATTCCGCGTAGCTGGCAATGAAAGACGTGTGTATGCTGGGGCATTTCTCCATTCCCTTTCTCGGGAGTACCGTGCCCGTGGAAGACTTCAGTAAAGCCCCTTGTCTCGTTTGTAAACTCGAGTTTGTCTGTATTTTAGATGCCATTGGTATTGTGCATGTGATGATACTTGTAACAAATGAATGACATTTTTTAAAAGCCAAATCTGACCGAGCCGTCTGCACAGATCGCGAGTAGCTTGGAGTGGGGCAGTAATACACAAAGCCACACAAGACTGGCTACCGGGTCACGCTTTATCGCATTGCACAATCACTGATGCTAACAGTGATAATTAGTTTATGAGGGGCGGGAGGTAAACGGCAGCTACCGTTCTGGCTAAGTAGAATACACAGGCGTGCATACAATTTACAAAGTCAAATACGGTGCTGAGGAACGACTGGGTAAAGGAAACGCTATGAATTGATCGCTATGAAAATTTTCCAGATTTATGAAAGGGTTTTTGAGTGAGAGCAAGTATTTCCCACCCAAATACTGTCTTGATGGGTGAAAAGTTCGTAGCAATTTCAACATAGTTGTTGCTTCTGCAACATAAAAAGTGCGAAGTGAAAAAGCCAAAAAAAAAAAAAAAAAAAAGAGGGGGGGGGGGTGGCATTCTGACAATTTTGAAATCCAAGTCTTTCATTCAAAGCATAGCTAGGAGGCAGTGAGGCTTATTCAGACTATATGAGCATCCAAAAGCTTTCTTTCTTCTCTTCCTTCCTTTCTCTTTATTTTCTTTCTTTCTCTTACTTTTTTTGTTTGCTTTCTTTCTTTTTCTCTCACTTTCTTTATTTGACTTGCACCAAAAAAAATATATAAATAAATAAAAAACCCACTGGGCATTGTGACAATTTGAACCATACACTAAAACTGTCAGAAGTTTCCTAAAACCTTTTTCCTGTTCATAGTATAAATAGTGGTGAACTGTGATTTTTGTCACTTGTAGGCAGGCTAGCACAAGTAAAGAAAGAGAAAAAATATCTTGGGTCTGACAGCCAGCATTCTGAAAAACTGCTGGGACTTTCCAAGTATTGATTCATTATTGAAGATCTACTTTGTAATTCAAACATATAAAATATTACACTTTCCATTCCACTTTGTTGAAGAAGATAAATTTATGTTGCCAAATCTTTCTTTGTATGCCTAAAGTTGATGGTTAGTCACAGCCCATATAGATCAGTTGAAACAAAAGCAAAATTAATCATGAATGTGTAAGTTCATAAGTATTTTGTGTAGCATTACTTTTTTTGAACTATCAGTTATAAAATATTAGTTCAGTCCTGGATGTCATCAGTAATCTAATCTCTCGTGGAAGCAAAGGAAACATAAAGGGCAAGTAGGATGAGGGTGGGGCATATACTTGCCAAGATACTATTATTGGTGAATACAATATAAAATACATTTTATCAAATATTAACCATACTAAGACCTTTCCATAGGAAGGTTACTGATTGTGCGCCAAGGTATTTGGAATAACAAACACATTTGTGTACAAAATCACATTTTATTCTAGTTATCTCATCAGATCTCTGACCAGTATGTACAATTTTCCAATATTTACACTTTTTTCTGCAGGTGCAAGTGTACACATTGTGTACCAATGAAGACAAAAGAGGAGAGGAAGTGCTGCTTGAACTATCTGCCGGTGAAAGCCCATATGGACATATTTGCTTTGTCAGGCCTCTCGTATTGGCTTGCAATAGCTGGGATTACGGGCTCGGACTGTTGAAGTTGAAGAACGAGTTGCCTTGCAAGTCGGTAACTCGGGTACTGTGTCCTTAATCGCAGTACTTCTTCCGTGAGCTCTTGAACATGTGCTGTAACAAAAATGATAATAAATTGACAATACTGCATGTGATGCACAAGTATCAGACAATGGACCCTCAACTTACCACAATATTACCAGTGAAAAGCACAAGGACCTTTGCCTCCAAAATACTGATCAACATGTGCACTTTTTCCAGTAATTCATATTTGGAATAGATATTACTATATTTGGTTCACAATGCTTCATCCCCTAGATATATTTACACGTACCATATGTACATTTTCCTTTCATCGGCTGTATTGTTGGCACTCTCTTCTTTGCCTTGGGGAAAGACACACTGTACTGAAGCTCTCCATCGAAGCTCTCCATCCTTGGTCCTTGCCTGTTGACGTCTGCTGTTCTCGTTGAAGTGAAGGCAGGCCAATAGCAACCTGTAATTACACCAGAAATATTCAGCTGGTGAATGGAATAAATGTATTTTCATCCGATTGTATTAATTAGAATTAATATTGACATCTACTGTAAATACATATTGGTGCAATATTGTCTCGAATAAAATGTGTTCAAGTGAGTGTAATAAAGGTTTTCTCAAGATACCTGGTTTTGTTTCTGCCATTTTCTTTCTTTCTTTTTTTTTTTTTTTTTTTTGTTTTGCTTTCTGCAGGTGTAAGTTGTGTAAAAAAACATAACTATTTTATAATAAAAGTAGAGTACCATGGCACTGCAAAATGATGTACATGGTATGAAAACAAAATAATAATAATAATAATAATAATAATAATAAGGTGATTGTGCACCAAGAAGCATTTAATTTCACATTTTCCCCCTTTTTTTCGGCACTTGCTTGCCTACTGTTGTTACTGAGTGAAAAATGTTATACCATTATGTAACTATCTGAAATCACTATATCTACATTTACAAGTAATTAACTTGAAAGTAAAAACAGTTTTTTTCTGCAGTTCCTAGTAGAATAACCTTTTGATTATCCACAAATGAATAGTCATAAAAACATTATTTATTTCTGTACACTGAAACATGCTTATCTGGACTGGCATAATGTAAATTATAATAACCTTTGGTGTGTCAACATGGATAGGAGCAGATAGATGTAGGCCTGTCGCATTGGAACTATGTACAACTTGGTCTGTCCCTTGCAATTGAGTACCAGTTTGCTCTGTCTGATAGGCCTACCCCATTGAATTCAAATAGAGTGTGTCCCTTCAGTTACCTGTTCTTGCTGTGGCCTGGTCGTGTTCTGCAATTAGCTAAACATAAAAATAAAAAAGTCAGTACTGTATGAACACATGATGAAACTGTCACTTCAATAATAACCACAGCTCACGAGCACAAAACCCAACACAAAATGTAACTAATAAACTATGGCCAAATAAACATATTTATTGTTCACTCTAATCGACAGTAAAAGAATTAGGTTATATATATATATATATATATATATATATATATATATATATATATATATATATATATATATATATATATATATATATATATATATATATATATATATATATATATATAATATACATTTTTGCCACTGAACGTGGTCTCGTGTTTATGCTGTTGCGGGAAACTCCGCACGGTAAACAGGCGACATGCATGGATCTGACCAGGGAGGTGGACTGAGTCGTGCACGTTCAGATTGAGACCATCGACACAACAGACGACAATAACTAACCCGGTAATTCACTGTACATAATTTTATACAACTACCATAACTTACTGCAATACTGAATACAGCCAAATTTACAAACGTTTGATGATGAATACACACGAGATGTTGTGAATTACAGGCGCCAATTGGCCATCACCGATAAGCGACCCCCCGGGACTCCATGAAAACACAGAAATGGACAAGCGCTACTGTGTGTCGCCTGTACTTACCGCGAGGTTCTGGCGTTTGGTCAGTGCGTTCGATCGCCTTCGCTTCGTCCGCGGACATTGTGAATCTGTGATATCTCCCTGTATTTTCGGAGTGTTCTAATATGAAGAGCTGGAATTACATCCTTCTTCAGCCGCACTTGCATTTCAAGTTTGCGTGCTTTCTCTGGGTTCGTGTCGAACGCGTTTTGAGCAAAATGGTCACTGCACAACACTGGTTGCGTGTGATGGTCTGGATTAAATCCGTCTCTTTTGATCGTTGCCGTCCATGCTTTCCTTAACTTTTTGCTTCTTGGAAACTTGTAGAAACTTCCACCGAAGTTTGTACCGTTGGTACAACCAACGGCAGCGTAGTACACCATAACTGCCCGGGAACTATTGTAACAACCGGCAATCAATACAGTAATGGCCACCGGGTACTGGACCCCAATGACAAGAATGACGTCACAATTGTGCTGCGCTCCAGCGGGCCGTGTCCAAAATGTTCAGGAACAATGGCCATCTTTGAGGCTGCCAAAAAAGCGCTTTTTGACAGATTTGGTTCATATTTTTTACTTTAACTGGTAACTGTTGATTATTAGAGGGGCCTCACATCGAAAAAACACAAATTTAATAGCAAATTTGAGCTTGTCATTTGACCTTTAAATTTGTTGACTGTTTCAAATATCTGGGTCACATCATTGCTGCTTCTGTAACAGATGACGACGACATAGGTCGCCAATATCGCTCTCTCTGTGCCAGAGCCAACATGCTTAAACGTAAATTTTTCTACTGCTCTATGGACATCAAAATTTTGCTTTTTCGCTCATACTGCACAAGCCTCTATACAGCACAGCTATGGGTAAAGTTCTCGGTGTGTAGTATGAGCAAATTTGTTGTATGTTATAATAACGCATTTCGATGGATTGTGGGATATCCCAAATTTTGCTCAGCAAGCAACATGTTCGTACAAAATAGACTGCCATCGTATGGGGAGCTCAAGCGAAAAATTGTAAATAACTTCATGAAGAGACTTAACAGCTGTGATAATCTCCTCATTGCCCACCTAGTCAACAGCGATAACCGATGGTGCTCAATCTTCTGGCGCAAGTGGCATAAGACTGTTTTCATAAATATGTAAATGTGTAGGTTTGTAACTTTTATTTGTTTTTTTAGTGTGTATTTAAAACTGTAACTTCTATTTGACCTTTTAACTTGTGTATCTTTTATTTGTCATACATCTCGTGTGAAGCTTGCCTTTTCATTTTTAGTTCCTTTTAGTTCAATGTTATATTTGTAACTGTATACGTTATCATATGGACCTTGAGTTTGAAATAAAGGCTACTTACTTACTACTTACTTACTTACTTACAAAAGTCAAGTACCAAAAGATGTTGAAAATGTATCCAAATATGCATATTTTTTAAAGGCTGCGTTGTTATTTTCTATTGCCTTCAATCATTTTTTTTCTA